>JANJGN010004695.1:0-30972 GCA_026770705.1 Isurus oxyrinchus
CCCACGCCAACCCACCACTTCGGGGATTCATTCACCCACCCACACCACCCCTCGCGCATTCATTCACCCAGCCACCCACCCCTCGTGCATTCATTCACCCACGCTCCCATCCCCTCGGGCATTCATTCACCCACCCACCCACCCCTCGCACATTCATTCACCCACCCACCCCGCCCCCTCACGCATTCATTCATACATCCACCCACCACCTCACGCATTCATTCACCCACCCCCACCCACCCCTCACGTATTCATTCACCCACGCACCCACCACTTCGGGGATTCATTCACCCACGCCCCAACCCCCTCGGGCATCATTCCCCCACCCACCCACCCCCTCGCACATTCAATCACCCACCCACCCGCCCTCTCACGCATTCATTCATACATCCACCCACCACCTCACGCATTCATTCACCCACCCACCCACCCCATCACGCATTCATTCACCCTCCCACCAAACCCCTCACGCATTCTTTCACCCATCCACCCAACCTCTCGCACACTCATTTAACCACCCACCCAACTCTTCACGCATTCTTTCACCGACCACAATACCCACCGTCACATGCATTTATTCACCAACCGACCCACACCCTCGCGCACTTATTCACCAACCCACCCAC
This sequence comes from Isurus oxyrinchus, assembly GCA_026770705.1. NCBI lineage: Eukaryota > Metazoa > Chordata > Chondrichthyes > Lamniformes > Lamnidae > Isurus > Isurus oxyrinchus. The sequence continues at coordinate 627 of JANJGN010004695.1, forward strand.
CCTTCGCGAATTCATTCACCATCCCACACACCACCTAGCGCAGACATTCACCCACCCAGCCGGCCCATCGTGCATTCATTCACACACCCACAAACCACCTCGTGCATTCATTCACTCACCCACATCACGCCTGGTGCATTCTTTCACCCACCCACCCAGCCCTCGCGCATTCATTCACCCACGCACCCCACCCAAACACTTGTGCTTTTATTCACCCACCGACCCACTCCCTCTCGCACTTATTCACCAACCTATCCACCCTTCTCGCAGTCATTCACCCACTGACCCACCCCCTAGCGGATTCATTCACCCACCCACCCCCTCGCGCATTCATTCACCCACCCACCCCTCGCGCATTCATTCACCCACCCACCCCACGCGCATTCATTCACCCACGCACCCACCACTTCGGGCATATCATTCACCCACCCACCCCACCACCTCGCACATTCATTCACCCAGCCCTCGTGCATTCATTCACCCACCCACCCAGCCCTCGCGCATTCATTCACCCACGCACCCACCCCCTCGGGCATTCATTCACCCACCCACCCACACCCTCGCACATTCATTCACCCACACACCCACCCCCTCGCGCATTCATTCACCCACCCAGCCACCCCTCGCGCATCACATTCACCCACCAACAACTCGCGCATTCATTCACCCACACACACCGCGCGCATTCATTCTCCCACCCACCCACACCTCGCGCATTCATTCACCCACCCACCCACACCTCGCGCATTCATCTCAACCACTCACCCACACCTCGCGCACTTATTCACCCACCCAAGCACCCTTCTCACATACATTCACCCTCCCACCCAACCCCCAGCACATTCATTCAACCACACACACAGCCACTCGTACATTCATTCACCCACCAACACAACACCTCGCGCATTCATTCACCCAGACACCCACCCACACCTCCGGCATTCACTCACCCACCCACCCGCCCCTCGCGCGTTCGTTCACCCACCGCCCGCCCCTCGCGCGTTCGTTCACCCACCCGCCCGCCCCTCGCGCGTTCGTTCACCCACGCGCCCGCACCTCGCGCGTTCGTTCACCCACCCTCCCGCCCCTCGCCGCGTTCGTTCACCCACCCGTCCGCCCCTCGCGCGTTCCTTCACCCACCCGCCCGCCCCTCGCGCGTTCCTTCACCCACCCGCCCGCCCCTCGCGCGTTCCTTCACCCACCCGCCCGCCCCTCGCGCGTTCCTTCACCCACCCGCCCGCCCCTCGCGCGTTCCTTCACCCACCCGCCCGCCCCTCGCGCGTTCCTTCACCCACCCGCCCGCCCCTCGCGCGTTCCTTCACCCACCCGCCCGCCCCTCGCGCGTTCCTTCACCCACCCGCCCGCCCCTCGCGCGTTCCTTCACCCACCCGCCCGCCCCTCGCGCGGTCCTTCACCCACCCGCCCGCCCCTCGCGCGGTCCTTCACCCACCCGCCCGCCCCTCCCGCGTTCCTTCACCCACTCGCCCGCCCCTCGCGCGTTCCTTCACCCACCCGCCCGCCCCTCGCGCGTTCCTTCACCCACCCGCCCGCCCCTCGCGCGTTCCTTCACCCACCCGCCCGCCCCTCGCGCGTTCCTTCACCCACCCGCCCGCCCCTCGCGCGTTCCTTCACCCACCCGCCCGCCCCTCGCGCGTTCCTTCACCCACCCACCCGCCCCTCGCGCGTTCGCTCTCCCACCCACCCGCCCCCCGCGCATTCCTTCACCCAACCACCCGCCCCCCCGCATTCCTTCACCCACCCACCCGCCCCTCGCGCATTCCTTCACCCACCCACCCGCCCCCCGCGCATTCGTTCACCCACCCACCCGCCCCCCGCGCATTCGTTCACCCACCCACCCACCCCCCGCGCATTCGTTCACCCACCCACCCGCCCCTCGCGCATTCGTTCACCCACTCACCCGCCCCTCATGCATTCGTTCACCAACCACCCTCCCCTCGCGCATTCAGTCACCCACCCACCCACCCCTCGCGCATTCATTCACCCACCCCACCCCTCACGTATTCATTCACCCACGCACCCACCACTTCGGGGATTCATTCACCCACCCACCCACCCCTCGCGCATTCATTCACCCAGCCACCCACCCCTCGGGCATTCATTCACCCACGCCCCAAACCCCTCGGGCATTCATTCCCCCACCCACCCACCCCCTCGCACATTCATTCACCCACCCACCCGCCCTCTCACGCATTCATTCATACATCCACCCACCACCTCACGCATTCATTCACCCACCCACCCACCCCATCACGCATTCATTCACCCTCCCACCAAACCCCTCACGCATTCTTTCACCCATCCACCCAACCTCTCGCACACTCATTTAACCACCCACCCAACTCTTCACGCATTCTTTCACCGACCCACATACCCACCGTCACATGCATTTATTCACCAACCGACCCACACCCTCGCGCACTTATTCACCAACCCACCCACCCTTCGCGAATTCATTCACCATCCCACACACCACCTAGCGCAGTCATTCACCCACCCAGCCGGCCCATCGTGCATTCATTCACACACCCACAAACCACCTCGTGCATTCATTCACTCACCCACATCCCGCCTGGTGCATTCTTTCACCCACCCACCCAGCCCTCGCGCATTCATTCACCCACGCACCCACCCAAACACTTGTGCTTTTATTCACCCACCGACCCACTCCCTCTCGCACTTATTCACCAACCTATCCACCCTTCTCGCAGTCATTCACCCACCGACCCACCCCCTAGCGGATTCATTCACCTACCCACCCCCTCGCGCATTCTTTCACCCACCCACCCCTCGCGCATTCATTCACCCACCCACCCCTCGCGCATTCATTCACCCACGCACCCACCACTTCGGGCATTCATTCACCCACCCACCCACCACCTCGCACATTCATTCACCCGCCCCTCGCTCATTCCTTCACCCACCCACCCGCCCCCCGCGCATTCGTTCACCCACCCACCCGCCCCCCGCGCATTCGTTCACCCACCCACCCGCCCCTCGCGCATTCGTTCACCCACCCACCCGCCCCTCGCGCATTCGTTCACCCACTCACCCGCCCCTCACGCATTCGTTCACCCACCCACCTGCCCCTCACGCATTCAGTCACCCACCCACCTGCCCCTCACGCATTCAGTCACCCACCCAGCCACCCCTCGCGCATTCATTCACCCACCCACCCCTCACGTATTCATTCACCCACGCACCCACCACTTCGGGGATTCATTCACCCACCCACCCACCCCTCGCGCATCCATTCACCCAGCCACCCACCCCTCGTGCATTCATTCACCCACGCCCCAACCTCCTCGGGCATTCATTCCCCCACCCACCCACCCCCCTCGCACATTCATTCACCCACCCACCCGCCCCCTCACGCATTCATTCATACATCCACCCACCACCTCACGCATTCATTCACCCACCCACCCACCCCATCACGCATTCATTCACCCTCCCACCAAACCCCTCACGCATTCTTTCACCCATCCACCCAACCTCTCGCACACTCATTTAACCACCCACCCAACTCTTCACGCATTCTTTCACCGACCCACATACCCACCGTCACATGCATTTATTCACCAACCGACCCACACCCTCGCGCACTTATTCACCAACCCACCCACCCTTCGCGAATTCATTCACCATCCCACACACCACCTAGCGCAGTCATTCACCCACCCAGCCGGCCCATCGTGCATTCATTCACACACCCACAAACCACCTCGTGCATTCATTCACTCACCCACATCCCGCCTGGTGCATTCTTTCACCCACCCACCCAGCCCTCGCGCATTCATTCACCCACGCACCCACCCAAATACTTGTGCTTTTATTCACCCACCGACCCACTCCCTCTCGCACTTATTCACCAACCTATCCACCCTTCTCGCAGTCATTCACCCACCGACCCACCCCCTAGCGGATTCATTCACCCACCCACCCCCTCGCGCATTCATTCACCCACCCACCCCTCGCGCATTCATTCACCCACCCACCCCACGCGCATTCATTCACCCACGCACCCACCACTTCGGGCTTTCATTCACCCACCCACCCACCACCTCGCACATTCATTCACCCAGCCCTCGTGCATTCATTCACCCACCCACCCAGCCCTCGCGCATTCATTCACCCACGCACCCACCCCCTCGGGGATTCATTCACCCACCCACCCACCCCCTCGCACATTCATTCACCCACCCACCCACCCCCTCGCGCATTCATTCACCCACCCAGCCACCCCTCGCGCATACATTCACCCACCCACAACTCGCGCATTCATTCACCCACACACACCGCGCGCATTCATTCTCCCACCCACCCACCCCTCGCGCATTCATTCACCCACCCACCCACACCTCGCGCATTCATTCAACCACTCACCCACACCTCGCGCACTTATTCACCCACCCAAGCACCCTTCTCACATACATTCACCCTCCCACCCAACCCCCAGCACATTCATTCAACCACACACACAGCCACTCGTACATTCATTCACCCACCAACCCAACACCTCGCGCATTCATTCACTCAGACACACACCCACACCTCCGGCATTCACTCACCCACCCACCCGCCCCTCGCGCGTTCGTTCACCCACCCGCCCGCCCCTCGCGCGTTCGTTCACCCACCCGCCCCGCCCCTCGCGCGTTCGTTCACCCACCCGCCCGCCCCTCGCGCGTTCGTTCACCCACCCCGCCCGCCCCTCGCGCGTTCGTTCACCCACCCTCCCGCCCCTCGCGCGTTCGTTCACCCACCCGCCCGCCCCTCGCGCGTTCCTTCACCCAACAGCCCGCCCCTCGCGCGTTCCTTCACCCACCCGCCCGCCCCTCGCGCGTTCCTTCACCCACCCGCCCGCATCTCGCGCGTTCCTTCACCCACCCGCCCGCCCCTCGCGCGTTCCTTCACCCACCCGCCCGCCCCTCGCGCGTTCCATCACCCACCCGCCCGCCCCTCGCGCGTTCCTTCACCCACCCGCCCGCCCCTCGCGCGTTCCTTCACCCACCCGCCCGCCCCTCGCGCGTTCCTTCACCCACCCGCCCGCCCCTCACGCGTTCATTCACCCATCCACAAAGCTCCTCGCGCATTCATTCACACACCCACCCAGCCCCTCGCGCATTCATTCACCCAACCCCTCGCGCATTCATTCACCCACCCACCCACCCCCTCGCGCATTCATTCACCCACCCAGCCCCTCGCGCATTCATTCACCCACCCACCCACCCCCTCGCGCATTCATTCACCCACCCACCCCCACCTCGCACATTCATTCACCCACCCACCAACACCCTCACACATTCTTTCACTTAATACCCACTGCCTCGTGCATTCATTAACCCACCCACTCACACCCTTGCACTTTCATTCACCCACCCACACACCACTCGCACATTCATTCACCCACCCAACCACGCCTCGCGCATTCATTCACCCACCCACCCACCCCTCGGGCATTCGTTCACCCACCCGCACACCCCTCGCGCATTCGTTCACCCACCCGCACACCCCTCGCGCATTCGTTCACCCACACCGCCCACCCCTCGCGCATTCGTTCACCCACCCACCCACCCCTCACGCATTCGTTCACCCACCCAAACACCCCCTTGCTAATTCATTCACCCACCCACCCCGCGCCCTCGCTCATTCATTCACCCACCCACCCGCTCCCTCGCTCAATCATTCACCCATCCTCCCGCCCCCTTGCTCATTCATTCATCCACCCGCCCGCCCCCTCGCTCATTCATTCACCCACCCACACCGTGCGCATTCATTCTCCCACCCAACCACCACTCGCGCATTCATTCACCCACCTTCCCACACCTCGCGCATTCATTCAAGCACTCACCCACACCTCGCGCAATCATTCACCCACACACACAGTCACTCGCACATTCATTCACCCATCAACCCAACACCTCGTGCATTCATTCACCCACCCACCCCCTCGCGCATTCATTCACCCACACACCCACCCCCTCGCACATTCATTCACCCACCCAAACACCCCCTTGCTCATTCATTCACCCACCCATCCGAGCCTTCGCTCATTCATTCACCCACCCACCCGCTCCCTCGCTCATTCATTCACCCATCCTCCTGCCCCTTTGCTCATTCATTCACCCACCCACCCACGCCTCGCGCATTCATTCACACAGCCACCCACCCGCCTACCCCTCGCGCATTCGTTCACCCCACCCCGCCCACACCCTCGCGCATTCGTTCACCCACCCGCCCAGCCTCGCGCATTCGTTCACCCACATGCCCACCACTCGCGCATTCGCTCACCCACCCGCCCACACACCTCGCGCATTCGTTCACCCACCCGCCCACGCTTGCGCATTCGTTCACCCACCCGCCCACCCCTCGTGCATTCATTCTCGCAACCGCCCACCCCTCGCGCATTTCGTTCACCCACCCGCCCACACCTCGCGCATTCGTTCACCCACCCGCCCCCCGCTCGCGCATTCGTTCACCCACGCGCCCTCCCCTCGCGCATTCGTTCACCCACCCCGCCCACCCCTCGCACATTCGTTCACCCACCCGCCCACCCCTCGCGCATCTCGTTCACCCTCCCGCCCACACCTCGCGCATACGTTCACCCACCCGCCCACACATCGTGCATTCATTCACCCCCCCCGCCCACCCCTCGCGCATTCGTTCACCCACCCGCCCACCCCTCGCGCATTCGTTCACCCACCCGCCCAACCCCTCGCGCATTTGTTCACCCACCCACCCCCTCGCGCATTCATTCACTCACCCACCCATCCCCTCGCGCATTCATTCACCCACCCACCAACACCCTCACTCATTCTTTCACCTAATACCCACCGCCTCGCGCATTCATTCACCCACCCACTCACACCCTCGCACATTCATTCACCCACCAACACACCACTCGCGCATTCATTCACCCACTCAAACACGCCTCGCGCATTCATTCACCCACACACCCACACCTTCGCGGACTCGTTCACCTACACACCCAGACCCTCGCGCATACATTCACCCACCCACCCACCACTTGCGCATTCATTTACCCACCCAACCACCCCTCGCACATTCATTCACCCACCAACCCAACCCTCGCGATTTATTCACCCACCCACCCACCCACCCTTCACGCATTCATTCACCCAACCAGCCCTCGCGCATTCATTCACCCACCCACCCACCCCTCGTGCATTCATTGACACACCCACCCACCCCTCGCGCATTCATTCACCCACCCACCCACCCTCGCGCATTCATTCACCCACCCACCCACACCCTCGCGCATTCATTCACCCACCCACCCACCCCTCGCGCATTCATTCACCCACCCACCCACCCCTCGCGCATTCATTCACCCACCCAGCCACCCCTCGCGCATACATTCACCCACCCACAACTCGCGCATTCATTCACTCCAACACCCTCCCATCCCGCATTTATTCACCAACTCACTCACCATTCATGCATTCATTCACCCACCCACACACCCCCTAGCGCATTCATTCACCCAACCACGCGGGCCGCTCGCGCATTCATTCACACTCCCACCCACCACCTCGCGCATTCATTCGCCCACAAACATACCACCTCGCGCATTCATTCAACCACCCAACCAACCCTCACGCATTCATTCACCCACCCACCCACCCCCTCGACATTCATTCACCCACCCCCTCGCGCATTCATTCACACACCCACCCACCCCCCTCGCGCATTCATTCACACCACCCACCCCCGCCACGCGCATTCATTGACCCACCCACCAACACCCTCACGCATTCTGTCAGCAAATACACACCTCGCTCATTCATTCACCCACCCACCCGAGCTTTCGGTCATTCATTCACCCACCAAACCGCTCCCTTCACTCATTCATTCACCCACCCACCCGCCCGCTCGCTCATACATTCACCCACCCACCCGCAAACCTCGCTCATTCATTCACCCACACACACCGCGCGCATTCATTCTCCCACCCACCCACCCCTCGCACATTCATTCACCCACCCACCCACACCTCGCGCATTCATTCAACCACTCACCCACACCTCGCACACGTATTAACCCACCCAAGCACCCTTCTCACGTACATTCTCCCTCCCACCCAACCCCTAGCACATTCATTCACCCACACACACAGCCACTCGTACATTCATTCACACACCAACCCAACACCTCGCACATTCATTCACCCAGACACCCACCCACACCTCCGGCATTCACTCACCCACCCACGCACCCCTCGTGCATTCGTTCACCCACCCGCCAACCCCCTCGCGCATTCGTTTACCCACCCGCCCACCCCTCGCGCATTCGTTCACCCACCCGCCCACACCTCGCGCATTAGTTCACCCACCCGCCCACACCTCGCGCATTCGTTCACCCACCCGCCCACCCCCTCGCGCATTCGTTCACCCACCCCCGCCCACCCCTCGCGCATCTCGTTCACCCACCCGCCCACCCCCTCGCGCATTCGTTCACCCACCCGCCCACCCCTCGCGCATTCGTTCACCCACCCGCCCACCCCTCGGGCATTCGTTCACCCACCCCGCCCACCCCTCGCGCATTCGTTCACCCCACCCGCCCACCCCCTCGCGCATTCGTTCACCCACCCGCCCACCCCTCGCGCATTCGTTCACCCACCCGCCCACCCCTCGCGTATTCGTTCACCCACCCGCCCACACCTCGCGCATTCGTTCACCCCACCCGCCCACCCCACGCGCATTCTTTTACCCACCCAAACATCCCCTTGCTCATTCATTCACCCACCCACCCGAGCCCTCGCTCATTCATTCACCCACCCACCCGCTCCCCTCGCTCAATCATTCACCCATCCTCCCGCCCCTTGCTCATTCATTCACCCACCCACCCACCCACGCCTCGCGCATTCATTCACGCAGCAACCCACCCACACCCTCCAGCATTCATTCACCCACCCATACACCCCTCGCGCGTTCGTTCACCCCACCCCGCCCACCCCTCGCGCGGTTCGTTCACCCACCCGCCCACCCTCACGCGTTCGTTCACCCCACCCGCCCACCCCCTCGCGCGTTCGTTCACCCTCCCGCCCGCACCTCGCGCGTTCTTTCACCCACCCGCCCGCCCCTCGCGCGTTCGTTCACCCACCCCGCCCGCCCCCTCTCGCGTTCGTTCACCCAAACGCCCGCCCCTCGCGCGTTCCTTCACCCACCCGCCCGCCCCTCGCGCGTTCCTTCACAAACCCGCCCGCCCCTCGCGCGTTCCTTCACCCCACCCGTCCGCAGCTCGCGCGTTCCTTCACCCACCCGCCCGCCCCTCGCGCGTTCCTTCACCCACCCGCCCGCCCCTCGCGCGTTCCTTCACCCACCCGCCCGCCCCTCGCGCGTTCCTTCACCCACCCGCCCGCCCCTCGCGCGTTCCTTCACCCACCCCGCCCGCCCCTCGCGCATTCGCTCTCCCACCCACCCGCCCCCCGCGCATTCCTTCACCCAACCACCCGCCCCCCCGCATTCCTTCACCCACCCCACCCGCCCCTCGCGCATTCCTTCACCCACCCACCCGCCCCCCCGCGCATTCGTTCACCCACCCCACCCGCCCCCCGCGCATTCGTTCACCCACCCACACCGCCCCTCGCGCATTCGTTCACCCCACCCACCCGCCCCTCGCGCATTCGTTCACCCACTCACCCGCCCCTCACGCATTCGTTCACACCACCCACCTGCCCCTCACGCATTCAGTCACCCACCCAGCCACCCCTCGCGCATTCATTCACCCACCCACCCCTCACGTATTCATTCACCCACGCACCCACCACTTCGGGGATTCATTCACCCACCCACCCACCCCCTCGCGCATCCATTCACCCAGCCACCCACCCCTCGTGCATTCATTCACCCACGCCCCAACCTCCTCGGGCATTCATTCCCCCACACAACCCACCCCCTCACACATTCATTCACCCACCCACCCGCCCCCCTCACGCATTCATTCATACATCCACCCACCACCTCACGCATTCATTCACCCACCCACCCACCCCCATCACGCATTCATTCACCCTCCCACCAAACCCCTCACGCATTCTTTCACCCATCCACCCAACCTCTCGCACACTCATTTAACCACCCACCCAACTCTTCACGCATTCTTTCACCGACCCACATACCCACCGTCACATGCATTTATTCACCAACCGACCCACACCCTCGCGCACTTATTCACCAACCCACCCACCCTTCGCGAATTCATTCACCATCCACACACCCACCTAGCGCAGTCATTCACCCACCCAGCCGGCCCATCGTGCATTCATTCACACACCCACAAACCACCTCGTGCATTCATTCACTCACCCACATCCCGCCTGGTGCATTCTTTCACCCACCCACCCAGCCCTCGCGCATTCATTCACCCACGCACCCACCCAAATACTTGTGCTTTTATTCACCCACCGACCCACTCCCTCTCACACTTATTCACCAACCTATCCACCCTTCTCGCAGTCATTCACCCACCGACCCACCCCCTAGCGGATTCATTCACCCACCCACCCCCTCGCGCATTCATTCACCCACCCACCCCTCGCGCATTCATTCACCCACCCACCCCACGCGCATTCATTCACCCACGCACCCACCCCCTCGCGCATTCATTCACCCACCCACCCACCACCTCGCACATTCATTCACCCAGCCCTCGTGCATTCATTCACCCACCCACCCAGCCCTCGCGCATTCATTCACCCACGCACCCACCCCCTCGGGGATTCATTCACCCACCCACCCCACCCACCCCCTCGCACATTCATTCACCCACCCACCCACCCCCTCGCGCATTCATTCACCCACCCAGCCACCCCTCGCGCATACATTCACCCACCCACAACTCGCGCATTCATTCACCCACACACACCGCGCGCATTCATTCTCCCACCCACCCACCCCTCGCGCATTCATTCACCCACCCACCCACACCTCGCGCATTCATTCAACCACTCACCCACACCTCGCGCACTTATTCACCCACCCAAGCACCCTTCTCACATACATTCACCCTCCCACCCAACCCCCAGCACATTCATTCAACCACACACACAGCCACTCGTACATTCATTCACCCACCAACCCAACACCTCGCGCATTCATTCACTCAGACACCCACCCACACCTCCGGCATTCACTCACCCACCCACCCGCCCCTCGCGCGTTCGTTCACCCACCCGCCCGCCCCTCGCGCGTTCGTTCACCCACCCGCCCGCCCCTCGCGCGTTCGTTCACCCACCCGCCCGCCCCTCGCGCGTTCGTTCACCCACCCGCCCGCCCCTCGCGCGTTCGTTCACCCACCCGCCCGCCCCTCGCGCGTTCGTTCACCCACCCTCCCCGCCCCTCGCGCGTTCGTTCACCCACCCGCCCGCCCCTCGCGCGTTCCTTCACCCACCCGCCCGCCCCTCGCGCGTTCCTTCACCCACCCGCCCGCCCCTCGCGCGTTCCTTCACCCACCCGCCCGCATCTCGCGCGTTCCTTCACCCACCCGCCCGCCCCTCGCGCGTTCCTTCACCCACCCGCCCGCCCCTCGCGCGTTCCATCACCCACCCGCCCGCCCCTCGCGCGTTCCTTCACCCACCCGCCCGCCCCTCGCGCGTTCCTTCACCCACCCGCCCGCCCCTCGCGCGTTCCTTCACCCACCCGCCCGCCCCTCGCGCGTTCCTTCACCCACCCGCCCGCCCCCTCGCGCGTTCCTTCACCCACCCGCCCGCCCCTCGCGCGTTCCTTCACCCACCCGCCCGCCCCTCGCGCGTTCCTTCACCCACCCGCCCGCCCCTCGCGCGTTCGTTCACCCACCCGCCCGCCCCTCGCGCGTTCGCTCTCCCACCCGCCCGCCCCCCGCGCATTCCTTCACCCACACACCCGCCCCCCGCGATTTCCTTCACCCACCCACCCGCCCCCCCGCGCATTCGTTCACCCACCCACCCGCCCCCCGCGCATTCGTTCACCCACCCACCCGCCCCCCGCGCATTCGTTCACCCACCCACCCGCCCCTCGCGCATTCGTTCACCCACCCACCCGCCCCTCGCGCATTCGTTCACCCACCCACCCGCCCCTCGCGCATTCGTTCACCCACTCACCCGCCCCTCGCGCATTCGTTCACCCCACCCACCCGCCCCTCGCGCATTCAGTCACTCACCCACCCACCCCTCGCGCATTCATTCACCCACCCACCCCTCACGTATTCATTCACCCACGCACCCACCACTTCGGGGATTCATTCACCCACCCACCCACCCCTCGCGCATTCATTCACCCACCCACCCACCCCTCGCGCATTCATTCACCCAGCCACCCACCCCTCGTGCATTCATTCACCCACGCCCCCACCCCCTCGGGCATTCATTCACCCACCCACCCACCCCCTCGCACATTCATTCACCCACCCACCCGCCCCCTCACGCATTCATTCATACATCCACCCACCACCTCACGCATTCATTCACCCACCCACCCACCCCATCACGCATTCATTCACCCTCCCACCAAACCCCTCACGCATTCTTTCACCCATCCACCCAACCTCTCGCACACTCATTTAACCACCCACCCAACTCTTCACGCATTCTTTCACCGACCCACATACCCACCGTCACGTGCATTTATTCACCAACCGACCCACACCCTCGCGCACTTATTCACCAACCCAACCACCCTTCGCGAATTCATTCACCATCCCACACACCACCTAGCGCCGTCATTCACCCACCCAGCCGGCCCATCGTGCATTCATTCACACACCCACAAACCACCTCGTGCATTCATTCACTCACCCACATCCCGCCTGGTGCATTCTTTCACCCACCCACCCAGCCCTCGCGCATTCATTCACCCACGCACCCACCCAAACACTTGTGCTTTTATTCACCCACCGACCCACTCCCTCTCGCACTTATTCACCAACCTATCCACCCTTCTCGCAGTCATTCACCCAACGACCCACCCCCTAGCGGATTCATTCACCCACCCACCCCCTCGCGCATTCATTCACCCATCCACAAAGCTCCTCGCGCATTCATTCACACACCCACCCAGCCCCTCGCGCATTCATTCACCCAACCCCTCGCGCATTCATTCACCGACCCACCCACCCCCTCGCGCATTCATTCACCCACCCAGCCCCTCGCGCATTCATTCACCCACCCACCCACCCACTCGCGCATTCATTCACCCACCCACCCCCGCCTCGCACATTCATTCACCCACCCACCAACACCCTCACACATTCTTTCACTTAATACCCACTGCCTCGTGCATTCATTAACCCACCCACTCACACCCTTGCACTTTCATTCACCCACCCACACACCACTCGCGCATTCATTCACCCACCCAACCACGCCTCGCGCATTCATTCAGCCACCCACCCACCCCTCGGGCATTCGTTCACCCACCCGCACACCCCTCGCGCATTCGTTCACCCACCCGCACACCCCTCGCGCATTCGTTCACCCACCCGCCCACCCCTCGCGCATTCGTTCACCCACCCACCCACCCCTCACGCATTCGTTCACCCACCCGAACACCCCCTTGCTAATTCATTCACCCACCCACCCGCGCCCTCGCTCATTCATTCACCCACCCACCCGCTCCCTCGCTCAATCATTCACCCATCCTCCCGCCCCCTTGCTCATTCATTCATCCACCCACCCACCCACGCCTCGCGCATTCATTCACAAACCCACCCAACACCTCGCGCATTCATTCACCCACAAACATACCGCCTCGCGCATTCATTCATCCACCAACCCACCTCCTCACGCATTCATTCACCCACCCACCCCTCGTGCATTCATTCACGCACCCACGCACTCCTCACGCAATCATTCACCCACCCACCCACCCCTCTCGCATTCATTCACCCACCCCGCGCGCATTCATTCACCCACCCAACTGCTCCCTCGCTCATTCATTCACCCACCCACCCACCCCTCGCGCATTCATTCACCCACCCACCAACCCCTCGCGCATTCATTCACCCACCCACCCCTCGTGCATTCATTCACACACCCACGCACTCCTCACGCAATCATTCACCCACCCACCCACCACTCTCGCATTCATTCACCCACCCCTCGCGCATTCATTCACCCACCCACCTACCCCTCGCGCATTCATTCTCCCACCCACCCACCCCTCGCGCATTCATTCACCCACCCAGCCACCCCTTGCGCATTCATTCACCCACCCACCCCTCGCACATTCATTCACCCACCCACCCACACACACCTCGCGCATTCATTCACCCACCCACCCACCCCTCGCGCATTCATTCACAGACCCACACACCCCTCGCGCATTTATTTACCCAACCACCAACACCTCTCGCATTCATTCACCCCTACACCCACCCAACCCGCATTTATTCACCAACTCGCCCACCATTCGTGCATTCATTCACCCACCCATACACTCCCTAGCGCATTCATTCACCCAACCACGTGGCCCCTCGCGCATTCATTCATACACCCACCCACCACCTCGTGCATTCATTCACCCACAAACATACCACCTCGCGCATTCATTCACCCATCCACCCTCCCCCTCACGCATTCATTCACTTACCCTCCCAACCACTCGGGCATTCATTCACCCACCCTCTCGCGCATTCATTCACACACCCACCCACCCCCTCGTGCATTCATTCACCCACCCCCTCACACATTCATTCACCCACCGACCCCCGCGTCGCGCTTTCATTCACCCACCCACCAACAACCTCACGCATTCTTTCACCAAATACCCACCTCGCTCATTCATTCACCCACCCACCCGAGCTTTCGCTCATTCATACACCCACCCAACCGTTCCCTCGCTCATTCATTCACCCACCCACCCGTCCCCTCGCTCATTCATTCACCCACCTGCCCGCCCCCTCGCTCATTCATTCACCCACCCACACCGTGCGCATTCATTCTCCCACCCAACCACCACTCGCGCATTCATTCACCCACCTTCCCACACCTCGCGCATTCATTCAAGCACTCACCCACACCTCGCGCAATCATTCACCCACACACACAGTCACTCGCACATTCATTCACCCATCAACCCAACACCTCGCGCATTCATTCACCCACCCACCCCCTCGCGCATTCATTCACCCACACACCCACCCCCTCGCACATTCATTCACCCACCCAAACACCCCCTTGCTCATTCATTCACCCACCCATCCGAGCCTTCGCTCATTCATTCACCCACCCACCCGCTCCCTCGCTCATTCATTCACCCAACCTCCTGCCCCTTTGCTCATTCATTCACCCACCCACCCACGCCTCGCGCATTCATTCACACAGCCACCCACCCGCCTACCCCTCGCGCATTCGTTCACCCACCCGCCCACCCCCTCGCGCATTCGTTCACCCACCCGCCCAGCCTCGCGCATTCGTTCACCCACATGCCCACCACTCGCACATTCGCTCACCCACCCGCCCACACCTCACGCATTCGTTCACCCACCCGCCCACGCTTGCGCATTCGTTCACCCACCCGCCCACCCCTCGTGCATTCATTCTCGCAACCGCCCACCCCCTCGCGCATTCGTTCACCCACCCGCCCACACCTCGCGCATTCGTTCACCCACCCGCCCCCGCTCGCGCATTCGTTCACACACGCGCCCTCCCCTCGCGCATTCGTTCACCCACCCGCCCACCCCTTGCACATTCGTTCACCCACCCGCCCACCCCTCGCGCATTCGTTCACCCTCCCGCCCACACCTCGCGCATACGTTCACCCACCCGCCCACACATCATGCATTCATTCACCCCCCCGCCCACCCCTCGCGCATTCGTTCACCCACCCGCCCACCCCTCGCGCATTCGTTCACCCACCCGCCCAACCCCTCGCACATTTGTTCACCCACCCACCCCCTCGCGCATTCATTCACTCACCCACCCATCCCCTCGCGCATTCATTCACCCACCCACCAACACCCTCACTCATTCTTTCACCTAATACCCACCGCCTCGCGCATTCATTCACCCACCCACTCACACCCTCGCACATTCATTCACCCACCAACACACCACTCGCGCATTCATTTACCCACTCAAACACGCCTCGCGCATTCATTCACCCACACACCCACACCTTCGCGGACTCGTTCACCCACCCACCCAGACCCTCGCGCATACATTCACCCACCCACCCACCACTTGCGCATTCATTTACCCACCCAACCACCACTCGCACATTCATTCACCCACCAACCCAACCCTCGCGCATTCATTCACCCACCCACCCACCCACCCTTCACGCATTCATTCACCCAACCAGCCCTCGCGCATTCATTCACCCACCCACCCACGCCTCGTGCATTCATTGACCCACCCACCCACCCCTCGCGCATTCATTCACCCACCCACCCACACCCCGCGCATTCATTCACCCACCCACCCACCCCTCGCGCATTCATTCACCCACCCACCCACCCCTCGCGCATTCATTCACCCACCCAGCCACCCCTCGCGCATACATTCACCCACCCACAACTCGCGCATTCATTCACTCCAACACCCTCCCATCCCGCATTTATTCACCAACTCACTCACCATTCATGCATTCATTCACCCACCCACACACCCCCTAGCGCATTCATTCACCCAACCACGCGGCCGCTCGCGCATTCATTCACACTCCCACCCACCACCTCGCGCATTCATTCGCCCACAAACATACCACCTCGCGCATTCATTCAACCACCCAACCAACCCTCACGCATTCATTCACCCACCCACCCACCCCCTCGACATTCATTCACCCACCCCCTCGCGCATTCATTCACACACCCACCCACCCCCTCGCGCATTCATTCACACACCCACCCCCGCCACGCGCATTCATTGACCCACCCACCAACACCCTCACGCATTCTGTCAGCAAATACACACCTCGCTCATTCATTCACCCACCCACCCGAGCTTTCGGTCATTCATTCACCCACCAAACCGCTCCCTCACTCATTCATTCACCCACCCACCCGCCCGCTCGCTCATACATTCACCCACCCACCCGCAACCTCGCTCATTCATTCACCCACACACACCGCGCGCATTCATTCTCCCACCCACCCACCCCTCGCGCATTCATTCACCCACCCACCCACACCTCGCGCATTCATTCAACCGCTCACCCACACCTCGCACACGTATTAACCCACCCAAGCACCCTTCTCACGTACATTCTCCCTCCCACCCAACCCCTAGCACATTCATTCACCCACACACAGAGCCACTGGTACATTCATTCACACACCAACCCAACACCTCGCGCATTCATTCACCCAGACACCCACCCACACCTCCGGCATTCACTCACCCACCCACCCACCCCACGTGCATTCGTTCACCCACCCGCCAACCCCTCGCGCATTCGTTCACCCACCCGCCCACCCCTCGCGCATTCGTTCACCCACCCGCCCACACCTCGCGCATTCGTTCACCCACCCGCCCACACCTCGCGCATTCGTTCACCCACCCGCCCACCCCTCGCGCATTCGTTCACCCACCCGCCCACCCCTCGCGCATTCGTTCACCCACCCGCCCACCCCTCGCGCATTCGTTCACCCACCCGCCCACCTCTCGCGCATTCGTTCACCCACCCGCCCACCCCTCGGGCATTCGTTCACCCACCCGCCCACCCCTCGCGCATTCGTTCACCCACCCGCCCACCCCTCGCGCATTCGTTCACCCACCCGCCCACCCCTCGCGCATTCGTTCACCCACCCGCCCACCCCTCGCGTATTCGTTCACCCACCCGCCCACACCTCGCGCATTCGTTCACCCACCCGCCCACCCCACGCGCATTCTTTTACCCACCCAAACATCCCCTTGCTCATTCATTCACCCACCCACCCGAGCCCTCGCTCATTCATTCACCCACCCACCCACTCCCTCGCTCAATCATTCACCCATCCTCCCGCCCCTTGCTCATTCATTCACCCACACACCCACCCACGCCTCGCGCATTCAATCACGCAGCAACCCACCCACACCTCCAGCATTCATTCACCCACCCATACACCCCTCGCGCGTTCGTTCACCCACCCGCCCACACCTCGCGCGTTCGTTCACCCACCCGCCCACCCTCGCGCGTTCGTTCACCCACCCGCCCACCCCTCGCGCGTTCGTTCACCCTGCCGCCCGCACCTCGCGCGTTCGTTCACCCACCCGCCCGCCCCTCGCGCGTTCGTTCACCCACCCCGCCCGCCCCTCTCGCGTTCGTTCACCCAACCGTTTCCCCTCTCGCGTTCGTTCACCCCACCCGCCCCGCCCCTCACGCGTTCGTTCACCCACCCGCCCGCCCCTCGCGCTTTCGTTCACCCACCCGCCCGCCCCTCGCGCGTTCGTTCACCCACCCGCCCGCCCCTCGCGCGTTCGTTCACCCACCGCCCGCCCCTCGCGCGTTCGTTTACCCACCCGCCCGCCCCTCGCGCGTTCGTTCACCCACCCGCCCGCCCCTCGCGCGTTCCTTCACCCACCCGCCCGCCCCTCGCGCGTTCCTTCACCCACCCGCCCGCACCTCGCGCGTACCTTCACCCACCCGCCCGCCCCTCGCGCGTTCCTTCAACCACCCGCCCGCCCCTAGCGCGTTCGTTCACCCACCCGCCCGCCCCTCGCGCGTTCGTTCACCCACCCGCCAACCCCTCGCGCATTCGTTCACCCACCCGCCCACCCCTCGCGCATTCGTTCACCCACCCGCCCACACCTCGCGCATTCGTTCACCCACCCGCCCACCACCTCGCGCATTCGTTCACCCACCCGCCCACCCCTCGCGCATTCGTTCACCCACCCGCCCACCCCTCGCGCATTCGTTCACCCACCCGCCCACCCCTCGCGCATTCGTTCACCCACCCGCCCACCTCTCGGGCATTCGTTCACCCACCCGCCCACCCCTCGGGCATTCGTTCACCCACCCGCCCACCCCTCGCGCATTCGTTCACCCACCCGCCCACCCCTCGCGCATTCGTTCACCCACCCGCCCACCCCTCGCGTATTCGTTCACCCACCCGCCCACACCTCGCGCATTCATTCACCCACCCAGCCACCCCTTGCGCATTCATTCACCCACCCACCCCTCGCACATTCATTCACCCACCCACCCACACACACCTCGCGCATTCATTCACCCACCCACCCACCCCTCGCGCATTCATTCACAGACCCACACACCCCTCGCGCATTTATTTACCCAACCACCAACACCTCTCGCATTCATTCACCCCTACACCCACCCAACCCGCATTTATTCACCAACTCGCCCACCATTCGTGCATTCATTCACCCACCCATACACTCCCTAGCGCATTCATTCACCCAACCACGTGGCCCCTCGCGCATTCATTCATACACCCACCCACCACCTCGTGCATTCATTCACCCACAAACATACCACCTCGCGCATTCATTCACCCATCCACCCTCCCCCTCACGCATTCATTCACTTACCCTCCCAACCACTCGGGCATTCATTCACCCACCCTCTCGCGCATTCATTCACACACCCACCCACCCCCTCGTGCATTCATTCACCCACCCCCTCACACATTCATTCACCCACCGACCCCCGCGTCGCGCTTTCATTCACCCACCCACCAACAACCTCACGCATTCTTTCACCAAATACCCACCTCGCTCATTCATTCACCCACCCACCCGAGCTTTCGCTCATTCATACACCCACCCAACCGTTCCCTCGCTCATTCATTCACCCACCCACCCGTCCCCTCGCTCATTCATTCACCCACCTGCCCGCCCCCTCGCTCATTCATTCACCCACCCACACCGTGCGCATTCATTCTCCCACCCAACCACCACTCGCGCATTCATTCACCCACCTTCCCACACCTCGCGCATTCATTCAAGCACTCACCCACACCTCGCGCAATCATTCACCCACACACACAGTCACTCGCACATTCATTCACCCATCAACCCAACACCTCGCGCATTCATTCACCCACCCACCCCCTCGCGCATTCATTCACCCACACACCCACCCCCTCGCACATTCATTCACCCACCCAAACACCCCCTTGCTCATTCATTCACCCACCCATCCGAGCCTTCGCTCATTCATTCACCCACCCACCCGCTCCCTCGCTCATTCATTCACCCAACCTCCTGCCCCTTTGCTCATTCATTCACCCACCCACCCACGCCTCGCGCATTCATTCACACAGCCACCCACCCGCCTACCCCTCGCGCATTCGTTCACCCCACCCGCCCACCCCTCGCGCATTCGTTCACCCACCCGCCCAGCCTCGCGCATTCGTTCACCCACATGCCCACCACTCGCACATTCGCTCACCCACCCGCCCACACCTCACGCATTCGTTCACCCACCCGCCCACGCTTGCGCATTCGTTCACCCACCCGCCCACCCCTCGTGCATTCATTCTCGCAACCGCCCACCCCTCGCGCATTCGTTCACCCACCCGCCCACACCTCGCGCATTCGTTCACCCCACCCGCCCCCGCTCGCGCATTCGTTCACACACGCGCCCTCCCCTCGCGCATTCGTTCACCCACCCGCCCACCCCTTGCACATTCGTTCACCCACCCGCCCACCCCTCGCGCATTCGTTCACCCTCCCGCCCACACCTCGCGCATACGTTCACCCACCCGCCCACACATCATGCATTCATTCACCCCCCCGCCCACCCCTCGCGCATTCGTTCACCCACCCGCCCACCCCTCGCGCATTCGTTCACCCACCCGCCCAACCCCTCGCACATTTGTTCACCCACCCACCCCCTCGCGCATTCATTCACTCACCCACCCATCCCCTCGCGCATTCATTCACCCACCCACCAACACCCTCACTCATTCTTTCACCTAATACCCACCGCCTCGCGCATTCATTCACCCACCCACTCACACCCTCGCACATTCATTCACCCACCAACACACCACTCGCGCATTCATTTACCCACTCAAACACGCCTCGCGCATTCATTCACCCACACACCCACACCTTCGCGGACTCGTTCACCCACCCACCCAGACCCTCGCGCATACATTCACCCACCCACCCACCACTTGCGCATTCATTTACCCACCCAACCACCACTCGCACATTCATTCACCCACCAACCCAACCCTCGCGCATTCATTCACCCACCCACCCACCCACCCTTCACGCATTCATTCACCCAACCAGCCCTCGCGCATTCATTCACCCACCCACCCACGCCTCGTGCATTCATTGACCCACCCACCCACCCCTCGCGCATTCATTCACCCACCCACCCACACCCCGCGCATTCATTCACCCACCCACCCACCCCTCGCGCATTCATTCACCCACCCACCCACCCCTCGCGCATTCATTCACCCACCCAGCCACCCCTCGCGCATACATTCACCCACCCACAACTCGCGCATTCATTCACTCCAACACCCTCCCATCCCGCATTTATTCACCAACTCACTCACCATTCATGCATTCATTCACCCACCCACACACCCCCTAGCGCATTCATTCACCCAACCACGCGGCCGCTCGCGCATTCATTCACACTCCCACCCACCACCTCGCGCATTCATTCGCCCACAAACATACCACCTCGCGCATTCATTCAACCACCCAACCAACCCTCACGCATTCATTCACCCACCCACCCACCCCCTCGACATTCATTCACCCACCCCCTCGCGCATTCATTCACACACCCACCCACCCCCTCGCGCATTCATTCACACACCCACCCCCGCCACGCGCATTCATTGACCCACCCACCAACACCCTCACGCATTCTGTCAGCAAATACACACCTCGCTCATTCATTCACCCACCCACCCGAGCTTTCGGTCATTCATTCACCCACCAAACCGCTCCCTCACTCATTCATTCACCCACCCACCCGCCCGCTCGCTCATACATTCACCCACCCACCCGCAACCTCGCTCATTCATTCACCCACACACACCGCGCGCATTCATTCTCCCACCCACCCACCCCTCGCGCATTCATTCACCCACCCACCCACACCTCGCGCATTCATTCAACCGCTCACCCACACCTCGCACACGTATTAACCCACCCAAGCACCCTTCTCACGTACATTCTCCCTCCCACCCAACCCCTAGCACATTCATTCACCCACACACAGAGCCACTGGTACATTCATTCACACACCAACCCAACACCTCGCGCATTCATTCACCCAGACACCCACCCACACCTCCGGCATTCACTCACCCACCCACCCACCCCACGTGCATTCGTTCACCCACCCGCCAACCCCTCGCGCATTCGTTCACCCACCCGCCCACCCCCTCGCGCATTCGTTCACCCACCCGCCCACACCTCGCGCATTCGTTCACCCACCCGCCCACACCTCGCGCATTCGTTCACCCACCCGCCCACCCCTCGCGCATTCGTTCACCCACCCGCCCACCCCTCGCGCATTCGTTCACCCACCCGCCCACCCCTCGCGCATTCGTTCACCCACCCGCCCACCTCTCGCGCATTCGTTCACCCACCCGCCCACCCCTCGGGCATTCGTTCACCCACCCGCCCACCCCTCGCGCATTCGTTCACCCACCCGCCCACCCCTCGCGCATTCGTTCACCCACCCGCCCACCCCTCGCGCATTCGTTCACCCACCCGCCCACCCCTCGCGTATTCGTTCACCCACCCGCCCACACCTCGCGCATTCGTTCACCCACCCGCCCACCCCACGCGCATTCTTTTACCCACCCAAACATCCCCTTGCTCATTCATTCACCCACCCACCCGAGCCCTCGCTCATTCATTCACCCACCCACCCACTCCCTCGCTCAATCATTCACCCATCCTCCCGCCCCTTGCTCATTCATTCACCCACACACCCACCCACGCCTCGCGCATTCAATCACGCAGCAACCCACCCACACCTCCAGCATTCATTCACCCACCCATACACCCCTCGCGCGTTCGTTCACCCACCCGCCCACACCTCGCGCGTTCGTTCACCCACCCGCCCACCCTCGCGCGTTCGTTCACCCACCCGCCCACCCCTCGCGCGTTCGTTCACCCTGCCGCCCGCACCTCGCGCGTTCGTTCACCCCACCCGCCCCGCCCCTCGCGCGTTCGTTCACCCACCCGCCCGCCCCTCTCGCGTTCGTTCACCCAACCGTTTCCCCTCTCGCGTTCGTTCACCCACCCGCCCGCCCCTCACGCGTTCGTTCACCCACCCGCCCGCCCCTCGCGCTTTCGTTCACCCACCCGCCCGCCCCTCGCGCGTTCGTTCACCCACCCGCCCGCCCCCTCGCGCGTTCGTTCACCCACCGCCCGCCCCTCGCGCGTTCGTTTACCCACCCGCCCGCCCCTCGCGCGTTCGTTCACCCCACCCGCCCGCCCCTCGCGCGTTCCTTCACCCACCCGCCCGCCCCTCGCGCGTTCCTTCACCCACCCGCCCGCACCTCGCGCGTACCTTCACCCACCCGCCCGCCCCTCGCGCGTTCCTTCAACCACCCGCCCGCCCCTAGCGCGTTCGTTCACCCACCCCGCCCGCCCCTCGCGCGTTCGTTCACCCACCCGCCAACCCCTCGCGCATTCGTTCACCCACCCGCCCACCCCTCGCGCATTCGTTCACCCACCCGCCCACACCTCGCGCATTCGTTCACCCCACCCGCCCACACCTCGCGCATTCGTTCACCCACCCGCCCACCCCTCGCGCATTCGTTCACCCACCCGCCCACCCCTCGCGCATTCGTTCACCCACCCGCCCACCCCTCGCGCATTCGTTCACCCACCCGCCCACCTCTCGGGCATTCGTTCACCCACCCGCCCACCCCTCGGGCATTCGTTCACCCACCCGCCCACCCCTCGCGCATTCGTTCACCCACCCGCCCACCCCCTCGCGCATTCGTTCACCCACCCGCCCACCCCTCGCGTATTCGTTCACCCACCCGCCCACACCTCGCGCATTCGTTCACCCACCCGCCCACCCCACGCGCATTCTTTTACCCACCCAAACATCCCCTTGCTCATTCATTCACCCACCCACCCGAGCCCTCGCTCATTCATTCACCCACCCACCCGCTCCCTCGCTCAATCATTCACCCATCCTCCCGCCCCTTGCTCATTCATTCACCCACACACCCACCCACGCCTCGCGCATTCAATCACGCAGCAACCCACCCACACCTCCAGCATTCATTCACCCACCCATACACCCCTCGCGCGTTCGTTCACCCACCCGCCCACCCCTCGCGCGTTCGTTCACCCACCCGCCCACCCTCGCGCGTTCGTTCACCCACCCGCCCACCCCTCGCGCGTTCGTTCACCCTCCCGCCCGCACCTCGCGCGTTCGTTCACCCACCCGCCCGCCCCTCGCGTGTTCGTTCACCCACCCGCCCGCCCCTCTCGCGTTCGTTCACCCAACCGCCCGCCCCTCTCGCGTTCGTTCACCCACCCGCCCGCCCCTCACGCGTTCGTTCACCCACCCCGCCCGCCCCTCGCGCTTTCGTTCACCCACCCGCCCGCCCCTCGCGCGTTCGTTCACCCCACCCGCCCGCCCCTCGCGCGTTCATTCACCCACCGCCCGCCCCTCGCGCGTTCGTTTACCCACCCGCCCGCCCCTCGCGCGTTCGTTCACCCACCCGCCCGCCCCTCGCGCGTTCCTTCACCCACCCGCCCGCCCCTCGCGCGTTCCTTCACCCACCCGCCCGCACCTCGCGCGTACCTTCACCCACCCGCCCGCCCCTCGCGCGTTCCTTCAACCACCCGCCCGCCCGTAGCGCGTTCGTTCACCCACCCGCACGCCCCTCGCGCGTTCGTTCACCCAACCGCCCGCCCCTCGCGCGTTCGTTCACCCACCCCGCCCGCCCCTCGCGCATTCGTTCTGCCACCCGCCCGCCCTTCGCGCATTCGTTCACCCACCCGCCCACCCTCGCGCAGTCGTTCACCCACATGCCCACCCCCTCGGGCATTCGTTCACCCACTCACTCGCCCCTCGGGCATTCGTTCACCCACTCACTCGCCCCTCGCGCATTCGTTCACCCACCCACAGGCCCGTCGCGCATTCGTTCACCCACCCACCCGCCCCGCGCGCATTCGTTCACCCACCCACCCGCCCCTCGCGCATTCGTTCACCCACCCACCCGCCCCTCGCGCATTCGTTCTCCCACCCACCCGCCCCTCGCGCATTCGTTCACCCTCCCACCCGCACCTCGCGCATTCGTTCACCCACCCACCCCGCCCCTCGCGCATTCGTTCACCCACCAACCCGGCCCTCGCGCATTCGTTCACCCACCCACCCGCCCCTCGCGCATTCGCTCACCCACCCACCCGCCCCTCCCGCATTCGTTCACCCACCCACCCGCCCCTCCCGCATTCGTTCACCCACCCACACGCACCTCGCGCATTCGTTCACCCAAACGCCTGCCCTTCACGCATTCATTCACCCACCCACCCACCCCGTCGCGCATTCATTCACCCACCCACCCAGACCTCGCGCATTCATTCACCCACCCACCCAGCCCTTGCGCATTCAGTCACCCACCCACCCAGCCCTCGCGCATTCATTCACCCACCCACCCTGCCCTCGCGCATTCATTCACCCACCCGCCCGCCCCTCGCGCATTCATTCACCCACCCGCCCGCCCCTCGCGCATTCATTCACCCACCCGCCCGCCCCTCGCGCGTTCATTCACCCACCCGCCCGCCCCTCGCGCGTTCCTTCACCCACCCGCCCGCCCCTCGCGCGTTCCTTCACCCACCCGCCCGCCCCTCGCGCGTTCCTTCACCCACCCGCCCGCCCCTCGCGCGATCGTTCACCCACCCGCCCGCCCCTCGCGCGTTCGTTCACACACCCGCCCGCCCCCACGCGCGTTCGTTCACCCAACCGCCCGCCCCTCGCGCGTTCGTTCACCCAACCGCCCGCCCCCCGCGCATTCGTTCTCCCACCCGCCCGCCTTTCGCGCATTTGTTCACCCACCCGTCCACCCTCGTGCAGTCGTTCACCCACATGCCCGCCCCTCGGGCATTCGTTCACCCACTCACTCGCCCCTCGGGCATTCGTTCACCCACTCACTCGCCCCTCGCGCATTCGTTCAACGACCCACAGGCGCCTCGCGCATTCGTTCACCCACCCACCCGCCCCGCGCGCATTCGTTCACCCACCCACCCGCCCCGCGCGCATTCGTTCACCCACCCACCCGCCCCGCGCGCATTCGTTCACCCATCCACCCGCACCTCGCGCATTCGTTCACCCACCCACCCGCCCCTCGCGCAATCGTTCACCCACCAACCCGCCCCTCGTGCATTCGTTCACCCACCCACCCGCCCCTCGCGCATTCGCTCACCCACCCACCCGCCCCTCCCGCATTCGTTCACCCACCCACCCGCACCTCGCGCATTCGTTCACCCAAACGCCCGCCCCTCGCGCATTCGTTCACCCACCCACCCACCCCGTCGCGCATTCGTTCACCCACCCACCCAGACCTCGCGCATTCATTCACCCACCCACCCAGCCCTCGCGCATTCAGTCACCCATCCACCCAGCCCTCGCGCATTCATTCACCCACCCACCCTGCCCTCGCGCATTCATTCACCCACCCTCCCACCCCTCGCGCATTCATTCACCCACCCACCCACCCCTCGCGCATTCATTCACCCACCCACCCACCCCTCGCGCATTCATTCACCCACCCACCCCTCGCACATTCATTCACCCACCCACCCCTCGCGCATTCATTCACCCACGCACCCACCACTTCGGGCATTCATTCACCCACCCACCCACCACCTCGCACATTCATTCACCCAGCCCTCGCACATTCATTCACCCACCCACCCAGCCCTCGCGCATTCATTCACCCACGCACCCACCCCCTCGGGCATTCATTCACCCACCCACCCACCACCTCGCACAATCATTCACCCAGCCCTCGCGCATTCATTCACCCACCCACCCAGCCCTCGCGCATTCATTCACCCACGCACCCACCCCCTCGGGCATTCATTCACCCACCCACCCACCCCCTCGCACATTCATTCAACCACCCACCCACCCCCTCGCGCATTCATTCACCCACCCAGCCACCCCTCGCGCATACATTCACCCACCCACAACTCGCGCATTCATTCACCCACACACACCGCGCGCATTCATTCTCCCACCCACCCCTCGCGCATTCATTCACCCACCCACCCACCCCTCGCGCATTCATTCACCCACCCACCCACACCTCGCGCATTCATTCAACCACTCACCCACACCTCGCGCACTTATTCACCCACCCAAGCACCCTTCTCACATACATTCACCCTCCCACCCAACCCCCAGCACATTCATTCAACCACACACACAGCCACTCGTACATTCATTCACCGACCAACCCAACACCTCACGCATTCATTCACCCAGACACCCACCCACACCTCCGGCATTCACTCACCCACCCACCCACCCCTCGTGCATTCGTTCACCCACCTGCCCACACCTCGCGCGTTCGTTCACCCACCCGCCCGCCCCTCGCGCGTTCGTTCACCCACCCGCCCGCCCCTCGCGCGTTCGTTCACCCACCCGCCCGCCCCTCGCGCGTTCGTTCACCCACCCTCCCGCACCTCGCGCGTTCGTTCACCCAACCGCCCGCCCCTCGCGCGTTCGTTCACCCAACCGCCCGCCCCCGCGCATTCGTTCTCCCACCCGCCCGCCTTTCGCGCATTTGTTCACCCACCCGTCCACCCTCGTGCAGTCGTTCACCCACATGCCCGCCCCTCGGGCATTCGTTCACCCACTCACTCGCCCCTCGGGCATTCGTTCACCCACTCACTCGCCCCTCGCGCATTCGTTCAACCACCCACAGGCGCCTCGCGCATTCGTTCACCCACCCACCCGCCCCGCGCGCATTCGTTCACCCACCCACCCGCCCCGCGCGCATTCGTTCACCCACCCACCCGCCCCCGCGCGCATTCGTTCACCCATCCACCCGCACCTCGCGCATTCGTTCACCCACCCACCCGCCCCTCGCGCAATCGTTCACCCACCAACCCGCCCCTCGTGCATTCGTTCACCCCACCCACCCGCCCCTCGCGCATTCGCTCACCCACCCACCCGCCCCTCCCGCATTCGTTCACCCACCCACCCGCACCTCGCGCATTCGTTCACCCAAACGCCCGCCCCTCGCGCATTCGTTCACCCACCCACCCACCCCGTCGCGCATTCGTTCACCCACCCACCCAGACCTCGCGCATTCATTCACCCACCCACCCAGCCCTCGCGCATTCAGTCACCCATCCACCCAGACCTCGCGCATTCATTCACCCACCCACCCTGCCCTCGCGCATTCATTCACCCACCCTCCCACCCCTCGCGCATTCATTCACCCACCCACCCACCCCTCGCGCATTCATTCACCCACCCACCCACCCCTCGCGCATTCATTCACCCACCCACCCCTCGCACATTCATTCACCCACCCACCCCTCGCGCATTCATTCACCCACGCACCCACCACTTCGGGCATTCATTCACCCACCCACCCACCACCTCGCACATTCATTCACCCAGCCCTCGCACATTCATTCACCCACCCACCCAGCCCTCGCGCATTCATTCACCCACGCACCCACCCCCTCGGGCATTCATTCACCCACCCACCCACCACCTCGCACAATCATTCACCCAGCCCTCGCGCATTCATTCACCCACCCACCCAGCCCTCGCGCATTCATTCACCCACGCACCCACCCCCTCGGGCATTCATTCACCCACCCACCCACCCCCTCGCACATTCATTCAACCACCCACCCACCCCCTCGCGCATTCATTCACCCACCCAGCCACCCCTCGCGCATACATTCACCCACCCACAACTCGCGCATTCATTCACCCACACACACCGCGCGCATTCATTCTCCCACCCACCCCTCGCGCATTCATTCACCCACCCACCCACCCCTCGCGCATTCATTCACCCACCCACCCACACCTCGCGCATTCATTCAACCACTCACCCACACCTCGCGCACTTATTCACCCACCCAAGCACCCTTCTCACATACATTCACCCTCCCACCCAACCCCCAGCACATTCATTCAACCACACACACAGCCACTCGTACATTCATTCACCGACCAACCCAACACCTCACGCATTCATTCACCCAGACACCCACCCACACCTCCGGCATTCACTCACCCACCCACCCACCCCTCGTGCATTCGTTCACCCACCTGCCCACACCTCGCGCGTTCGTTCACCCACCCGCCCGCCCCTCGCGCGTTCGTTCACCCACCCGCCCGCCCCTCGCGCGTTCGTTCACCCACCCTCCCGCACCTCGCGCGTTCGCTCACCCGTCCGCCCGCCCCTCGCGCGTTCCTTCACCCACCCGCCCGCCCCTCGCGCGTTCCTTCACCCACCCGCCCGCCCCTCGCGCGTTCCTTCACCCACCCGCCCGCCCCTCGCGCGTTCCTTCACCCACCCGCCCGCCCCTCGCGCGTTCCTTCACCCACCCGCCCGCCCCTCGCGCGTTCCTTCACCCACCCGCCCGCCCCTCGCGCGTTCCTTCACCCACCCGCCCGCCCCTCGCGCGTTCCTTCACCCACCCACCCACCCCTCGCGCATTCATTCACCCACCCACCCCTCACGTATTCATTCACCCACGCACCCACCACTTCGGGGATTCATTCACCCACCCACCCACACCTCGCGCATTCATTCTCCCAGCCACCCACCCCTCGTGCATTCATTCACCCACGCCCCCACCCCCTCGGGCATTCATTCACCCACCCACCCACCCCCTCGCACATTCATTCACCCACCCACCCGCCCCCCTCACGCATTCATTCATACATCCACCCACCACCTCACGCATTCATTCACCCACCCACCCACCCCATCACGCATTCATTCACCCTCCCACCAAACCCCTCACGCATTCTTTCACCCATCCACCCAACCTCTCGCACACTCATTTAACCACCCACCCAACTCTTCGCGCATTCTTTCACCGACCCACATACCCACCGTCACATGCATTTATTCACCAACCGACCCACACCCTCGCGCACTTATTCACCAACCCACCCACCTTTCGCGAATTCATTCACCATCCCACACACCACCTAGCGCAGTCATTCACCCACCCAGCCGGCCCATCGTGCATTCACTCACACACCCACAAACCACCTCGTGCATTCATTCACTCACCCACATCCCGCCTGGTGCATTCTTTCACCCACCCACCCAGCCCTCGCGCATTCATTCACCCACGCACCCACCCAAACACTTGTGCTTTTATTCACCCACCGACCCACTCCCTCTCGCACTTATTCACGAACCTATCCACCCTTCTCACAGTCATTCACGCACC
>JANJGN010004696.1:0-30954 GCA_026770705.1 Isurus oxyrinchus
ACACCTCACCCCACCACACCTCACCCCTCCTCATCCCACTTTACCTCACACCACCCTCACCTCACCCCACCTCAACCCACCTCACCCCAGCCACCGCACCCCACCTCACCTCACCTCACCCCTCCTCACCCCCACCGCACTCAACCTCAATTCACCCCACCTCACCTCAAACCAGCCCACCTCACCTCACCCCAACCCACCTCAACCCACCTCATCTCACCCCACCTCACCCCACCTCATCGCACCCGACCTCACCCTAGACCACCTCACATCACCTCAAACCACCTCACCCCCAATCCACCTCACTCCACCTCATCGCACCCCACCTCATCACATCTCACCCCTCCTCACATCACCCCACCCCACCTCACCCCACCCCACCTCACCCCACCTCCCCTCACCCCACCTCCCCTCACCCCACCTCCCCTCACCCCACCTCCCCTCACCCCTCCCCACCTCACCCCACCCCACCTCAACCCTCCCCACCTCACCCCACCCCACCACACCTCACCCCACCTCACCCCACCCCACCTCACCACACCCCTCCTCACCCCACCCCTCCTCACCTAACCCCCCCTCACCCAACCCCTCCTCACCTAACCCCACCTCACCTCACCTCACCTCACCCCACCCCTCCCCACCTCACCCCACCTCACCTCACCCCACCTCACCTCACCTCACCCCACCTCTCCCCTCCTTACCCCACCTCACCTCACCCCACCTCACCTCACCTTTCCTCACCTCACCTCACCTCTCCCCTCCTCACCTCATTCCTCCTCACCTCACCCCTCCTCACCTCACCCCTCCTCACCTCACCCCTCCTCACCTCACCCCTCCTCACCTCACCCCTCCTCATCTCACCCCTCCTCATCTCACCCCTCCTCACCTCACCCCACCCCACCTCACCTCAGTTCACCCCACCTCACCTCACCCCACCCCACCTCTCCCCACCTCACCACACCCCTCCTCACCCCATCCCACCTCACCCCATCCCACCTCAGTTCACCCCACCTCAACCCACCTCACCTAAACCACCTCCCCCCACACCACCTCGCCTCACCCCTCCTCACCCCCACCCCACCCCACCCCACCTCACCTCAACCCACCTCACCCCCACCTCACCTCACCACACCTCACCTCACCCCACCCCACCTCACCTCACCCCACCTCACCTCACCTCACACCGCCTGACCTCACCCCACCTCACCTCACCCCACCTCCCCTCACCCCACCTCCCCTCACCCCACCTCCCCTCACCCCACCTCCCCTCACCCCACCTCCCCTCACCCCACCTCCCCTCACCCCACCTCCCCTCACCCCACCCCACCTCACCCCACCCCACCCCACCACACACCTCACCCCACCGCACCCCACCTCACACCACCGCACCTCACCCCACCTCACCTCATCCCACCCCACCTCAGCCCCCTCAGTTCACCCCACCTCACCTCACCCAATCTCACCCCACCTCACCCTCACCTCACCTCAACCCTCCTCACCTCACCTCACCCCTCCTCACCTCTTCCCTCATCTCACCCCTCCTCACCTCACCCCACCTCACTTCACCCCACCTCACTTCACCCCACCTCACTTCACCCCACCTCACTTCACCCCACCTCACTTCACCCCACCTCACTCCACCCCACCTCACTCCACCCCACCTCACTCCACCCCACCTCACTCCACCCCACCTCACTCCACCCCACCTCACTCCACCCCACCTCACTCCACCCCACCTCACTCCACCCCCTCCTCACTCCACCCCTCCTCACTCCACCCCTCCTCACTCCACCCCTCCTCACCCCCACCTCACTGCACCTGACTCCACCTCACTTCACCCCATCTCACTTCACCCCTCACCTCACCCCCACCACACCTCACCCCCTCCTCATCCCACTTTACCTCACCCCACCTCACCTCACCCCCACCTCAACCCACCTCACCTCACCCCTCCTCACCCCACCCCTCCTCACCCCACCGAATTCAACCTCAATTCACCCCACCTCACCCCACCTCACCTGAAACCAGCCCACCTCACCTCACCCCAACCCACCTCAACCCACCTCATCTCACCCCACCTCATCTCACCCCACCCCATCTCATTCCACCCTCATCGCACCCCACCCCATCTCATTCCACCTCATCGCACCCGACCTCACCCTAGACCACCTCACATCACCTCAAACCACCTCACCCCAATCCACCTCACTCCACTTCATCGCACCCCACCTCATCACATCTCATCCCTCCTCACCTCACCCCTCCTCACATCACCCCACCCCACCTCACCCCACCCCACCACAGCACACCCCCACCTCAGCACACCCCACCTCACCTCACCTCACCCAATCTCACCCCACCTCACCTCACCTCACCCCTCCTCACCTCACCTCACCCCTCCTCACCACTTCCCTCCTCATCTCACCCCTCCTCACCTCACCCCTCCTCACCTCACCCACCTCACTTCACCCCACCTCACTTCACCCCACCTCACTTCACCCCACCTCACTTCACCCCACCTCACTTCACCCCACCTCACTTCACCCCACCTCACTTCACCCCACCTCACTTCACCCCACCTCACTTCACCCCACCTCACTTCACCCCACCTCACTTCACCCCTCCTCACTCCACCCCTCCTCACTCCACCCCTCCTCACCTCCACCCCACCTCACTCCACCTCCTCCACCCCACCTCACTCCACCCCACCTCACTCCACCCCTCCTCACCCCCACCCCTCCTCACCCCCACCTCACTGCACCTGACTCCACCTCACTGCACCTCACTTCACCCCATCTCACTTCACCCCGCACCTCACCCCACCCACACCTCACCCCTCCTCATCCCACTTACCTCACCCCACCTCACGTCACCCCCACCTCAACCCACCCACCCCACCACCGCACCCCTCCTCAACCCACCTCACCCTCACCCCACCCCACCTCACCTCACCCCTCCTCACCTAACCCCACCCCCCACCCTCCTCACCTCATCCCACCCCTCCTCACCTCACCTACCTCACCTCACCCCTCCTCACTCACCCGTCCTCACCTCACCTCATTCATCCATCCTCACCTCACCTCACCCCTCCTCACCTCACCCACCCCTCCACACCTCACCTCACCCACCCCTCCTCACCCTCACCTCACCTCACCCACCCCTCCACCCACACCCTCACCCCTCCTCATCTCACCCCCCCTCATCTCACCCCTCCTCACCACACCCCCCTCATCTCACCCCTCACACCCACCCCACCTCACCCTTCCTCACCACAACCACCCCACCTCACCCCTCCTCACCACACCTCACCCCACCTCACCCCCCTCACTCACCCACTTCACCCCACCTCACTTCACCCCACCTCACTTCACCCCACCTCACTTCACCCCACCTCACCTCACCCCACCTCACCTCACCCCACCTCACCTCACCCCACCTCACTTCACCCCCCTCACGTCACCCCACCTCACTCACCCCCACCTCACTTCACCCCACCTCACCCACCCCACCCCACCACACCCCACCCCTCTCACCTCACCCCACTCACCACACCCCACCACACCTCACCCCACCTCACCTCACCCCACCTCTCCCCTCCACACCCCACCTCACCTCACCCCACCTCACCCTCACCTTTCCTCACCTCACCCCACCTCTCCCCTCCTCACCTCATACCTCCTCACCTCACCCCTCCTCACCTCTCCCCTCCTCATCTCACCCCTCCTCATCTCACCCCTCCTCACCTCACCTCACTTCACCCCACCCCACCTCACCTCAGTTCACCCCACCTCACCTTACCCCACCCCACCTCTCCCCACCTCACCACACCCCTCCTCACCCCATCCCACCTCACCCCACCCCACCTCACCACAACCCACCTCACCCCACCTCACCTCACCCCACCCCACCTCACCCCACCCCACCTCACCCCACCTCACCTCAACCCACCTCACCCCACCTCCTCCCACCTCACCCCACCTCACCTCACACCACCTCACCTCACCTCACCCCACCTCCCCTCTCCCCACCTCACCCCACCTCACCCCACCTCCCCTCACCCCCACCTGACCCCACCTCACCCCACCTCACCTCATCCCACCCCACCTCAGCCCACCCCACCTCAGCCCACCCCACCTCTGCCCACCCCACCTCAGTTCACCCCACCTCACCTCACCCAATCTCACCCGACCTCACCTCACCTCACCCCTCCTCACCTCTTCCCTCCTCATCTCACCTCTCCTCACCTCACCTCACTTCACCCCACCCCACCTCACCTCAGTTCACCCCCACCTCACCTCACCCCACCCCACCTCTCCCCACCCCTCCTCACCCCATCCCACCTCAGTTCACCCCACCTCACCCCACCTCACCTAAACCCACCCCACCCACCCCACACCACCTCCCCTCACCCCACCTCACCTCACCTCACCCCACCTCACCCCACCTCACCCCACCTCACCTCACACCGCCTCACCTCACCTCACCCCTCCTCACCTCACCCCACCCCCCTCACCCCCCTCCCTCACCCCACCTCCCCTCACCCCACCTCCCCTCACCCCACCTCCCCTCACCCCAACTCCCCTCACCCCACCCCACGTCACCCCACCCCCACCTCACCCCACCTCACCCCACCTCACCCCACCTCACCCCACCTCACCCCCACCTCAGCACACCCCACCTCAGCACACCCCACCTCACCTCACCTCACCCAATCTCACCCCACCTCACCTCACCTCACCCCTCCTCACCTCACCTCACCCCCTCCTCACCACTTCCCTCCTCATCTCACCCCTCCTCACCTCACCCCTCCTCACCTCACCCCTCCTCACCTCACCCCTCCTCACCTCACCCCTCCTCACCTCACCCTCCTCACCTCACCCCTCCTCACCTCACCCCTCCTCACTTCACCCCACCTCACTTCACCCCTCCTCACTCCACCCCTCCTCACTCCACCCCTCCTCACTCCACCCCACCTCACTCCACCCCACCTCACTCCACCCCACCTCACTCCACCCCTCCTCACCCCACCCCTCCTCACCCCCACCTCACTGCACCTGACTCCACCTCACTGCACTCACTTCACCCCATCTCACTTCACCCCCGCACCTCACCCCACCCACACCTCACCCCTCCTCATCCCACTTTACCTCACCCCACCTCACCTCCCACCCCACACCTCAACCCACCTCACCCCAGCCACCGCACCCCACCTCAACCCACCTCACCTCACCTCACCCCACCTCACCTCACCCCTCCTCACCTAACCCCACCCCACCCCTCCTCACCTCATCCCACCCCTCCTCACCTCATCCTACCTCACCTCACCCCTCCTCACCTCACCCGTCCTCACCTCACCTCAATTCATCCATCCTCACCTCACCTCACCCCTCCTCACCTCACCTCACCGCTCCTCACCTCACCTCACCCCTCCTCACCTCACCTCACCTCACCCCTCCTCACCTCACCTCACCTCACCCCTCCTCACCTCACCTCACCCCTCCTCACCTCACCCCTCCTCACCTCACCCCTCCTCACCTCACCCCTCCTCATCTCACCCCTCCTCATCTCACCCCTCCTCATCTCACCCCTCCTCATCTCACCCCTCCTCATCTCACCCCTCCTCATCTCACCCCCTCATCATCTCACCCCTCATCATCTCACCCCTCATCACCACCTCACCTCACCCTTCCTCACCACAAATCACCCCACCTCACCCCTCCTCACCACACCTCACCCCACCTCACCCCTCCTCACCACACCTCACTTCACCCCACCTCACTTCACCCCACCTCACTTCACCCCACCTCACCTCACCCCACCTCACCTCACCCCACCTCACCTCACCCCACCTCACCTCACCCCACCTCACCTCACCCCACCTCACTTCACCCCACCTCACTTCACCCCCACCTCACTTCACCCCCACCTCACCTCACCCCACCCCACCTCACCCCACCCCTCTCACCTAACCCCACCTCACCTCACCCCACCTCACCTCACCCCACCTCACCTCACCCCACCTCTCCCCTCCTCACCCCACCTCACCTCACCCCACCTCACCTCACCTTTCCTCACCTCACCCCACCTCTCCCCTCCTCACCTCATACCTCCTCACCTCACCCCTCCTCATCTCACCCCTCCTCATCTCACCCCTCCTCACCTCACTTCACCCCACCCCACCTCACCTCAGTTCACCCCACCTCACCTTACCCCACCCCACCTCTCCCCACCTCACCACACCCCTCCTCACCCCATCCCACCTCACCCCACCCCACCTCACCACAACCCACCTCACCCCACCTCACCGCACCCCACCCCACCTCACCCCACCCCACCTCAACCCACCTCACCCCACCTCCTCCCACCTCACCCCACCTCACCTCACACCACCTCACCTCACCTCACCCCACCTCCCCTCTCCCCACCTGACCCCACCTCACCCCACCTCACCTCATCCCACCTCTGCCCACCCCACCTCAGTTCACCCCACCTCACCTCACCCAATCTCACCCGACCTCACCTCACCTCACCCCTCCTCACCTCTTCCCTCCTCATCTCACCCCTCCTCACCTCACTCACCTCACTACCCCACCTCACTCCACCCCACCTCACTCCACCCCACCTCACTCCACCCCACCTCACTCCACCCCACCTCACTCCACCCCACCTCACTCCACCCCACCTCACCCCACCTCACTGCACCTGACTCCACCTCACTGCACCTCACTTCACCCCTCACCTCACCCCACCACTCCTCACCCCTCCTCATCCCACTTTACCTCACCCCAACTCACCTCACCCCACCTCAACCCACCTCACCCCAGCCACCGCACCCCACCTCAACCCACCTCACCTCACCCCACCTCACCTCACCCCTCCTCACCCCACCGCACTCAACCTCAATTCACACCACCTCACCCCACCTCACCTCAACTCACCCCACCCCACCTCAACCCACCTCATCTCACCCCACCTCATCTCACCCCACCTCATCTCACCCCACTCCATCGCACCCGACCTCACCCTAGACCACCTCACATCACCTCAAACCACCTCACCCCAATCCACCTCACTCCTCCTCACCCCACCCCACCTCACCTCACCCCACCTCATCCCACCTCACCCCGCCTCACCTCACCTCACACCACCTCACCTCACCCCACCTCCCCTCACCCCACCTCCCCTCACCCCCACCCCACGTCACCCCACCCCACCTCACCGCTCCCCACCTCACCCCACCCCACCCCAACACACCTCACCCCACCTCACCCCACCTCACCCCCACCTCACCCCACCTCACCTCATCCCACCCCACCTCACCCCACCCCTCCTCACCCCACCCTTCCTCACCTAACCCCACCTCACCCCACCCCTCCTCACCTCACCTCACCCCACCTCACCTCACCTCACCCCACCCCTCCTCACCTCACCCCACCTCACCTCACCCCACCTCACCTCACCCCACCTCACCTCACCTTTCCTCACCTCACCCCACCTCACCCCACCTCTCCTCACCCCACCCCACCTCACCTAACCCCACCTCACCTCACCCCACCTCACCCCTCCTCACCTCACCCCTCCTCACCTCACCCCACCTCAACTCACCACCCCACCACACCACACCCCACCTCACCCCACCTCACCCCACCTCACCCCACCTCACCTTCCTCAGCCCACCCCACCCCACCTCAGCCTCACCTCGCCCCGCCTCACCTCGCCCCGCCTCACCTCGCCCCGCCTCACCTCGCCCCGCCTCACCTCGCCCCACTTCACCCCACCCCACCTCACCCCACCCCTCCTCACCTCATCCCACCCCTCCTCACCTCATCCTACCTCACCTCACCCCTCCTCACCTCACCTCACCCCTCCTCACCTCACCCCTCCTCACTTCAATTCATCCCTCCTCACCTCACCTCACCTCACCCCTCCTCACCTCACCTCACCTCATCCCTCCTCACCTCACCTCACCTCAACCCTCCTCACCTCACCCCTCCTCATCTCACCCCTCCTCATCTCACCCCTCCTCATCTCACCCCTCCTCATCTCACCCCTCCTCATCTCACCCCTCCTCATCTCACCCCTCCTCATCTCACCCCTCCTCATCTCACCCCTCCTCATCTCACCCCTCCTCATCTCACCCCTCCTCATCTCACCCCTTCCTCATCTCACCCCTCCTCATCTCACCCCTCCTCATCTCACCCCTCCTCATCTCACCCCTCCTCATCTCACCCCTCCTCACCCTTCCTCACCACAACTCACCCCACCTCACCCCTCCTCACCCCACCTCACCCCTCCTCACCCCTCCTCACCCCTCCTCACCCCTCCTCACCCCTCCTCACTCACCTCACCTCACCCCACCTCAGTTCACCCCACCTCACTTCACCCCACCTCACCCCACCTCACTGCACCTGACTCCACCCCTCCTCACCCCACCCCTCCTCACCGCACCCCTCCTCACCCCACCCCTCCTCACCCCACCCCTCCTCACCCCACCCCTCCTCACCCCACCCCTCCTCACCCCACCCCTCCTCACCCCACCCCTCCTCACCCCCACCCCTCTCACCTAACCCCACCTCACCCCACCCCTCCTCACCTCACCCCACCCCTCCTCACCTCACCCCCACCTCACCTCACCCCACCTCACCTCACCTTTCCTCACCTCACCCCACCTCTCCCCTCCTCACCCCACCTCACCTCAGCCCACCTCACCTTTCCTCACCTCACCCCACCTCTCCCCTCCTCACCTCATACCTCCTCACCTCACCCCTCCTCACCTCACCCCTCCTCACCTCACCCCTCCTCACCTCACCCCTCCTCATCTCACCCCTCCTCATCTCACCCCTCCTCACCTCACCTCATTTCACCCCACCCCACCTCACCTCAGTGCACCCCACCTCACCTCACCCCACACCACCTCTCCCCACCTCACCACACCCCTCCTCACCCCATCCCACACCACCTCTCCCCACCTCACCACACCCCTCCTCACCCCATCCCACCTCACCCCATCCCACCTCAGTTCACCCCACCTCACCCCACCTCACCTAAACCCACCTCACCCCACCCCTCCTCACCTCAACCCACCTCACCCCACCTCACCTCACCCCACCTCACCCCACCCCACCTCACCCCACCCCACCTCACCCCACCTCACCCCACCTCACCCCGCCTCACCTCACACCACCTCACCTCACCCCACCTCCCCTCACCCCACCTCACGTCACCCCACCGCACCTCACCCCTCCCCACCTCACCCCACCCCACCCCACCACACCTCTCCCCACCTCACCCCACCTCACCTCACCCCACCCCACCTCAGCCCACCCCAACTCAGCCCACCTCAGTTCACCCCACCTCACCTCACCTCACCCCTCCTCACCTCACCTCACCCCTCCTCACCTCACCCACCTCACTTCACCCCACCTCACTTCACCCCACCTCACTTCACCCCACCTCACTTCACCCCACCTCACTTCACCCCACCTCACTTCACCCCACCTCACTCCACCCCACCTCACTCCACCCCACCTCACTCCACCCCACCTCACTCCACCCCACCTCACTCCACCCCACCTCACTCCACCCCACCTCACTCCACCCCTCCTCACCCCACCCCTCCTCACCCCACCTCACTGCACCTGACTCCACCTCACTGCACCTGACTCCACCTCACTGCACCTCACTTCACCCCATCTCACTTCACCCCTCACCTCACCCCACCACACCTCAGCCCTCCTCTTCCCACTTTACCTCACCCCACCTCACCTCACCCCACCTCACCCCAGCCACCGCACCCCACCTCAACCCACCTCACCTCACCTCACCCCTCCTCACCCCACCCCTCCTCACCCCACCGAATTCAACCTCAATTCACCCCACCTCACCCCACCTCACCTGAAACCAGCCCACCTCACCTCACCCCACCCCACCTCAACCCACCTCATCTCACCCCACCTCATCTCACCCCACCCCATCTCATTCCACCTCATCGCACCCGACCTCACCCTAGACCACCTCACATCACCTCAAACCACCTCACCCCAATCCACCTCACTCCACCTCATCGCACCCCACCTCATCACATCTCACCCCTCCTCACCTCACCCCTCCTCACGTCACCCCACCCCACCTCACCCCACCTCACCTCACCCCACCTCACCTCACCCCACCTCACCCCACCTCATCCCACCTCACCCCACCTCACACCGCCTCACCTCACCTCACCCCACCTCCCCTCACCCCACCCCACGTCACCCCCACCCCACCTCACCCCACCCCACACCACCACACCTCACCCCACCTCACCCCATCCCACCCCACCTCAGTTCACCCCACCTCACCTCACCCAATCTCACCCCACCTCACCTCACCTCACCCCTCCTCACCTCACCTCACCCCTCCTCACCTCTTCCCTCCTCATCTCACCCCTCCTCACTTCACCCCACCTCACTTCACCCCACCTCACTTCACCCCACCTCACTTCACCCCACCTCACTTCACCCCACCTCACTTCACCCCACCTCACTTCACCCCACCTCACTTCACCCCACCTCACTTCACCCCACCTCACTCCACCCCACCTCACTCCACCCCACCTCACTCCACCCCACCTCACTCCACCCCTCCTCACTCCACCCCTCCTCACTCCACCCCTCCTCACTCCACCCCTCCTCACCCCACCTCACTGCACCTGACTCCACCTCACTGCACCTCACTTCACCCCATCTCACTTCACCCCTCACCTCACCCCACCACACCTCACCCCTCCTCATCCCACTTTTCCTCACCCCACCTCACCTCACCTCACCCCACCTCAACCCACCTCACCCCAGCCACCGCACCCCACCTCAACCCACCTCACCTCACCTCACCCCTCCTCACCCCACCGTACTCAACCTCAATTCACCCCACCTCACCCCACCTCACCTCAAACCAGCCCACCTCACCTCACCCCACCCCACCTCAACCCACCTCATCTCACCCCACCTCATCTCACCCCACCCCATCTCATTCCACCTCATCGCACCCCACCTCACCCTAGACCACCTCACATCACCTCAAACAACCTCACCCCAATCCACCTCACTCCACCTCATCGCACCCCACCTCATCACATCTCACCCCTCCTCACCTCACCCCTCCTCACATCACCCCACCCCACCTCACCCCACCTCACCTCACCCCACCTCACCCCACCCAACCTCACCTCACCCCACCTCACCCAACCTCACCTCACACCGCCTCACCTCACACCGCCTCACCTCACCTCACCCCACCTCCCCTCACCCCACCTCCCCCTCACCCCACCTCCCCTCACCCCACCTCCCCTCACCCCACCTCCCCTCACCCCACCTCCCCTCACCCCACCTCCCCTCACCCCACCTCCCCCTCACCCCACCTCACCCCACCTCACCTCACCCCACCTCACCTCTCCCCTCCTCACCTCATACCTCCTCAACTCACCCCTCCTCACCTCACCCCTCCTCATCTCACCCCTCCTCACCTCACCTCACTTCACCCCACCCCACCTCACCTCAGTTCACCCCACCTCACCTCACCCCACCCCACCTCTCCCCACCTCACCACACCCCTCCTCACCCCATCCCACCTCACCCCATCCCACCTCAGTTCACCCCACCTCACCCCACCTCACCTAAACCCACCTCACCCCACACCACCTCCCCTCACCCCTCCTCACCCCACCTCACCCCCACCCCACCTCACCTCAACCCACCTCACCCCACCTCACCTCACCCCACCCCACCTCACCCCACCCCACCTCACCCCACCCCACCTCACCTCACCTCAACCCACCTCACCCCACCTCATCCCACCTCACCTCTCAACGTCTCACCTCACCTCACACCACCTCACCTCACCCCACCTCCCCTCACACCACCTCCCCTCACCCCACCTCCCCTCACCCCACCTCCCACCACCCCAACTCCCCTCACCCCACCCCACGTCACCCCACCCCCACCTCACCCCTCCTCACCTCTTCCCTCATCTCACCTCACCCCTCCTCACTCCACCCCACCTCACTCCACCCCACCTCACTCCACCCCACCTCACTCCACCCCACCTCACTCCACCCCACCTCACTCCACCCCACCTCACTCCACCCCACCTCACTCCACCCCACCTCACTCCACCCCACCTCACTCCACCCCTCCTCACTCCACCCCTCCTCACTCCACCCCTCCTCACTCCACCCCTCCTCACCCCACCTCACTGCACCTGACTCCACCTCACTGCACCTGACTCCACCTCACCGCACCTCACTTCACCCCATCTCACTTCACCCCTCACCTCACCCCACCACACCTCACCCCTCCTCTTCCCACTTTACCTCACCCCACCTCACCTCACCCCACCTCAACCCACCTCACCCCAGCCACCGCAACCCACCTCAACCCACCTCACCTCACCTCACCCCTCCTCAACCCACCCCCTCCTCACCCCACCGAATTCAACCTCAATTCACCCCACCTCACCCCACCTCACCTGAAACCAGCCCACCTCACCTCACCCCACCCCATCTCATTCCACCTCATCGCACCCGACCTCACCCTAGACCACCTCACATCACCTCAAACCACCTCACCCCAATCCACCTCACTCCACCTCATCGCACCCCACCTCATCACATCTCACCCCTCCTCACCTCACCCCTCCTCACATCACCCCCACCCCACCTCACCCCACCTCACCTCACCTCACCTCACCCCACCTCACCCCACCTCATCCCACCTCATCCCACCTCACCTCACCCCACCCCACGTCACCCCACCCCACACCACCACACCTCACCCCACCTCACCCCATCCCACCCCACCTCACCTCACCCAATCTCACCCCACCTCACCCCACCTCACCCCTCCTCACCTCACCTCACCCCTCCTCACCTCACCTCACCCCTCCTCACCTCACCTCACCCCTCCTCACCTCTTCCCTCCTCATCTCACCCCACCTCACTTCACCCCACCTCACTTCACCCCACCTCACTTCACCCCACCTCACTTCACCCCACCTCACTTCACCCCACCTCACTTCACCCCACCTCACTTCACCCCACCTCACTTCACCCCACCTCACTTCACCCCACCTCACTTCACCCCACCTCACTTCACCCCACCTCACTTCACCCCACCTCACTCCACCCCACCTCACTCCACCCCACCTCACTTCACCCCACCTCACTTCACCCCACCTCACCCAACCCCATCGCACCTCACCCCACCTCACCTCACCCCACCACACCTCACCCCACCACACCACACCCCTCTTCACCCCACATTACCTCACCCACCTCAACTCACCCCACCTCACTTCACCTCACTCCAGCTCACCACACCTCACCCCTCCTCATCCCACTTTACCTCACCCAACCTCACCTCACCCCACCTCACCCCACCCCACCCTACCACACCTTACCTCACCCCTCCTCACCCCACCTCAATTCACCCCACCTCACCCCTCCTCACCTCACCCCTCCTCACCTCACCTCACCCCAACCCACCCCACCTCACACCACCTCACACCACCTCATCACACCCCACCTCACCTCACCCCACCTCATCTCACCCCACCCCTCTTCACGCCAACTCACCTCACCCGACCTCACCTCACCTCACCCCACCTCACCTCACCCCACCTCACCACAACTCACCACAACTCACCACACCTCACCTCACCCCACCTCACCTCACCCCACCTACCTCACCCCACCTACCTCACCCCACCTACCTCACCCCACCTACCTCACCCCACCTACCTCACCCCACCTACCTCACCCCACCTCATCTCACCCCACCCCTCTTCACGCCAACTCACCTCACCCGACCTCACCTCACCTCACCCCACCTCACCTCACCCCACCTCACCACAACTCACCACAACTCACCACACCTCACCTCACCCCACCTCACCTCACCCCACCTACCTCACCCCACCTACCTCACCCCACCTACCTCACCCCACCTACCTCACCCCACCTACCTCACCCCACCTACCTCACCCC
Organism: Isurus oxyrinchus; assembly: GCA_026770705.1. Lineage (NCBI taxonomy): Eukaryota > Metazoa > Chordata > Chondrichthyes > Lamniformes > Lamnidae > Isurus > Isurus oxyrinchus. The sequence continues at coordinate 14,021 of JANJGN010004696.1, forward strand.
ACCTCACCTCACCCCAGCTCACCCCACCCGAGCTCACCCCACCACAACTCACCCCAAATCACCTCACCCCACACACCTCATCCCACCCCACCACAACTCACCCCAAATCACCTCACCCCACCTCTCCCGACACACCTCACCCACCCCACCTCACCCCACCTCAACCCACTGCTCACCTCCCCTCACCTCACCCAACCTCACCGCACCCCTCCGCACCCCACCTCACCTCACCCCACCTCACCTCACCCCACCTCACCTCACCCCACCTCACCTCACCCCACCTCACCCCACCTCACCTCACCCCACCCCTCCTCACCTCACCCCCCCTCACCTCACCCCACCCCTCCTCACTTCACCTCACCTCACCCGACCCCAACTCACCCCACCTCTCCACACCTCAACTCAGCCCACCTCAACTCAGCCCACCTCAACTCAGCCCACCTCAACTCAGCCCACCTCAACTCAGCCCACCTCAACTCAGCCCACCTCAACTCAGCCCACCTCAACTCACCCCACCTCACCTCACCCCACCTCACCTCACCCCTCCTCACCTCACCCCTCCTCACCTCACCCCTCCTCAACTCACCCCTCCTCAACTCACCCCTCCTCAACTCACCCCTCCTCAACTCACCCCTCCTCAACTCACCCCTCCTCACCTCAGCCCTCCACACCTCAGCCCTCCACACCTCAGCCCTCCACACCTCAGCCCTCCACACCTCAGCCCTCCACACCTCAGCCCTCCTCACCACCTCACCCCACCCCACCTCAGCCCACCTCACTTCACCCCACCTCACTTCACCCCACCTCACTTCACCCCACCTCACTTCACCCCACCTCACTTCACCCCACCTCACTTCACCCCACCTCACTTCACCCCACCTCACTTCACCCCACCTCACTTCACCCCACCTCACTTCACCCCACCTCACTTCACCCCACCTCACCCCACCTCACCCCACCTCAGCACACCTCACCCCACCTCAGCACACCTCACCCCACCTCACTTCACTCCACCTCAGCACACCTCACCCCACCTCACTTCACTCCACCTCAGCACACCTCACCCCACCTCACTTCACCCCACCTCAGCACACCTCACCCCACCTCACTTCACCCCACCTCAGCACACCTCACCCCACCTCACTTCACCCCACCTCACTTCACCCCACCTCACTTCACCCCACCTCACTTCACCCCACCTCACTTCACCCCACCTCACTTCACCCCACCTCACTTCACCCCACCTCACTTCACCCCACCTCACTTCACCCCACCTCACTTCACCCCACCTCACTTCACCCCACCTCACCCAACCCCATCGCACCTCAGCCCACCTCACCTCACCCCACCTCACCTCACCCCACCACACCACACCCCTCTTCACCCCACATTACCTCACCCACCTCAACTCACCCCACCTCACCTCACCTCACTCCAGCTCACCACACCTCACCCCTCCTCATCCCACTTTACCTCACCCAACCTCACCTCACCCCACCTCACCCCACCTCACCCCACCCCACCCTACCACACCTTACCTCACCCCTCCTCACCCCACCGCACCCCACCTCAATTCACCCCTCCTCACCTCACCCCTCCTCACCTCACCCCTCCTCACCTCAACTCACCCCACCCCACCTCACACCACCTCACACCACCTCATCACACCCCACCCCACCCCACCTCACACCACCTCATCACACCCCACCTCACCTCACCCCACCTCATCTCACCCCACCCCTCTTCACGCCAACTCACCTCACACGACCTCACCTCACCTCACCCCACCTCACCTCACCACAACTCACCTCACCTCACCTCACCCCACCTACCTCACCCCACCTACCTCACCCCACCTACCTCACCCCACCTACCTCACCCCACCTACCTCACCCCACCTCACCTCACCCCACCTCACCTCACCCCACCTCACCCCACCACACCCCAACTCACCCCACCACACCCCAACTCACCCCACCCGAGCTCACCCCACCACAACTCACCCCAAATCACCTCACCCCACCTCTCCCGACACACCTCATCCCACCCCACCTCCCCCCACCTCAACCCACTGCTCACCTCCCCTCACCTCACCCCACCTCACCGCACCCCTCCGCACCCCACCTCACCTCACCCCACCTCACCTCACCCCTCCTCACCTCACCCCTCCTCACCTCACCCCTCCTCACCTCACCCCTCCTCACCTCACCCCACCTCACCCCACCCCACCTCACCTCAACCCACCCCACCTCAACCCACCCCTCACCCCACCTCTCACCACCCACCTCACCCCACCCACCTCACCCCACCTCACCTCATCCCACTCCTCCTCACCCCACCTCACCCCTCCTCACCCCACCTGACACCACCTCACCCCTCCTCACCTCACCCCACCCCACCTCACCTCACACCAGCTCACCTCACACCAGCTCACCTCACACCAGCTCACCTCACACCAGCTCACCTCACACCAGCTCACCTCACACCAGCTCACCTCACAGCACCTCATGCCACCCCACCTCACCTCAAACCACCTCACCTCACACCACCTGACCCCAACTCACCTCAATCCACCTCACCTCAATCCACCTCACCTCAATCCAACTCACCTCACCCCACTCACCCCACCTCACCCCACTCCACCTCACCCCACCTCACCCCACTCCACCTCACCCCACCCATCCTCACCCCACCTCACCCCACCCATCCTCACCCCACCTCACCTCACCCCACCTCGCCCCACCTCGCCCCTCCTCACCCCACCTCACCCCACCCCACCCCACCTCTCCTCACCCCAGCTCACCACACAGACCTCACCTCACCCCACACCCACGCCACCTCAACCCACCCCTCACCTCCCCTCACCCCACCCCACCTCACCACACAGACCTCACCCCACCTCACCCCACCCCACCTCATCCCACCCCACACCTCCCCTCACCCCACCTCACCCCTCCTCACCCCACCTCGCCCCACCTCACCCCACCTCACCTCACCTCACCCGACCCCTCCTCACCTCACCCCACCTTACCCCACTTCACCCCTCCTCACCCCACCTCACCCCACCTCACCCCACCCCTCCTCATCCCACCTCACCCCACCTTACCCCACCCAACCTCACCCGAACCCAACTCACCCAACCTCTCCACACCTCAACTCAGCCCACCTCAACTCAGCCCACCTCAACTCAGCCCACCTCAACTCAGCCCACCTCAACTCAGCCCACCTCAACTCAGCCCACCTCACATCACCCCACCACTCCCCACCCACCTCACCCCACCCACCTCACCCCACCTCACCTCACCTACCTCACCTCATCCCACTCCTCCTCACCCCACCTGACACCACCTCACCCCTCCTCACCTCACCCCACCCCACCTCACCTCACACCAGCTCACCACACACCAGCTCACCTCACAGCACCTCATGCCACCCCACCTCACCTCAAACCACCTCACCTCACACCACCTGACCCCAACTCACCTCAATCCACCTCACCTCAATCCACCTCACCTCAATCCACCTCACCTCAATCCACCTCACCTCAATCCAACTCACCTCAATCCAACTCACCTCACCCCACTCACCCCACCTCACCCCACTCCACCTCACCCCACCCATCCTCACCCCACCTCACCCCACCCATCCTTACCCCACCTCACCTCACCCCACCTCGCCCCACCTCACCCCTCCTCACCCCACCTCACCCCACCCCACCTCTCCTCACCCCAGCTCACCACACAGACCTCACCTCACCCCACCTCACCCCACGCCACCTCAACCCACCCCTCACCTCCCCTCACCCCACCCCACCTCACCACACAGACCTCACCCCACCTCATCCCACCCCTCACCTCCCCTCACCTCACCTCACCCCTCCTCGCCCCACCTCGCCCCACCTCACCCCACCTCACCCCATCTCACCCCACCTCACCCGACCCCTCCTCACCTCACCCCACCTTACCCCACTTCACCCCACCTCAACCCTCCTCACCCCACCGCACCCCACCTCACCCCACCCCTCCTCATCCCACCTCACCCCACCTTACCCCACCCAACCTCACCCGAACCCAACTCACCCAACCTCTCCACACCTCAACTCAGCCCACCTCAACTCAGCCCACCTCAACTCAGCCCACCTCAACTCAGCCCACCTCAACTCAGCCCACCTCAACTCAGCCCACCTCAACTCAGCCCACCTCAACTCAGCCCACCTCAACTCAGCCCACCTCACATCACCCCACCACTCCCCACTTCACCTCTCCCCAACTCACCTCACCCCACCCCACCTCACCCCACCTCACCTACCTCACCTACCTCACCCCACCTCACCCCACCTCACCCCACCTCACCCCACCTCACCTCATCCCACCCCACCTCACCTCACACCACCTTACCCCACCTCACCTCACCTCACCTCACCCCACCTCACCTCACCCTACCTCAACCCACCCCTCACCCCACCTCTCCCCACCTCTCCCCACCCCACCTCACCCCACCCACATCACCCCACCTCACCTCACCTACCTCACCTCATCCCACTCCTCCTCACCCCACCTCACCCTCCTCACCCCACCTCACACCACCTCACCCCTCCTCACCTCACCCCACCCCACCTCACCTCACCCCACCTCACCTCACCTCAACTCACCTAAATCCACCTCACCTCAATCCACCTCACCTCACCCCACATCACCCCACCCCACCTCACCTCACCATCCTCACCCCACCTCACCCCACCTCGCCCCACCTAACCCCTCCTCACCCCTCCTCACCGCACCTCACCCCACCTCACCTCACCCCACCTCACCTCTCCTCACCCCACCTCACCCCACCTCACCCCACCTCACCTCACCTCTCCTCACCCCAGCTCACCACACAGACCTCACCTCACCCCACCTCACCCCACCCCACCTCAACCCACCCCTCACCTCCCCTCACCCCACCCCACCTCACCACACAGACCTCACCCCACCTCACCCCACCCCATCTCAACGCACCCCTCACCTCCCCTCACCTCACCTCACCCAACCTCGCCCCACCTCACGCCACCTCACCTCACCCCACCCAAACTCACCCCACCTCACCCCACCCCACCTCACCTCACCCGACCCCTCCTCACCTCACCCCAGCTCACCCCACTTCACCCCACCTCAACCCTCCTCACCCCTCCTCACCTCACCCCACCCCTCCTCACCTCACCCCACCACAACCCACCTCACCCCACCCCTCCTCACCCCACCTCACCCCACCCAACCTCACCCGAACCCAACTCACCCCACCTCTCCACACCTCAACTCAGCCCACCTCACATCACCCCACGTCACATCACCCCACGTCACATCACCCCACGTCACATCACCCCACGTCACATCACCCCACGTCACATCACCCCACGTCACATCACCCCACCTCACATCACCCCACCTCACATCACCCCACCTCACATCACCCCACCTCACATCACCCCACCTCACATCATCCCAGCACTCCCCAGTTCACCTCTCCCCAACTCACCTCACTCCACCCCACCTCACCCCACCTCAGCCCACCGCACCCCTCCTCACCCCTCCTGACACCACCTCACCCCTCCTCACCTCACCCCACCCCACCTCACCTCACACCACCTCACCTCACAGCACCTCATGCCACCCCACCTCACCTCACACCACCTCACCTCACACCACCTGACCCCACCTCACCTCAATCCACCTCACCCCAATCCACCTCACCCCACCTCACCCCACCTCACTCCACCTCACCCCACCCATCCTCACCCCACCTCACCCCACCCATCCTCACCCCACCTCACCCACCCCACCTCGCCCCACCTCACCCCTCCTCACACCACCTCACCCCACCTCACCTCACCCCACCTCACCCCACCTCACCTCTCCTCACCTCTCCTCACCCCACCTCACTTCACCACACAGACCTCACCTCACCCCACCTCACCCCACCCCACCTCAACCCACCCCTCACCTCCCCTCACCCCACCTCAACCCACCCCTCACCTCCCCTCACCCCACCTCACCCCACCTCACCCCACCTGACCCCTCCTCACCTCACCCCACCTCAACCCTCCTCACCCCACCCCTCCTCACCTCACCCCACCTCACCTCACCCCACCCCACCCCACCTCACCCCACCCCACTCCACCTCACCTCACCTCACCCCACCTCACCACACAGACCTCACCTCACCCCAGCTCAACCCACCCCTCACCTCACCCCACCTCGACTCAGCCCACCTCGACTCAGCCCACCTCGACTCAGCCCACCTCGACTCAGCCCACCTCGACTCAGCCCACCTCGACTCAGCCCACCTCGACTCAGCCCACCTCACATCACCCCACCACTCCCCACTTCACCTCTCCCCAACTCACCTCACCCCACCCCACCGCACCCCACCTCACCTTCCTCAGCCCACCTCACACCTCCTCACCTCACCTCACCCCACCTCACCACACCCCACCTCACCTCACCCCACCTCACCTCACCCCACCTCACCTCACCCCACCTCACTCCACCTCACCCCACCCCTCCTCACCCCACCTTACCCCACCCAACCTCACCCGAACCCAACTCACCCCACCTCTCCACACCTCAACTCAGCCCACCTCACATCACCCCACCTCACATCACCCCACCTCACATCACCCCACCTCACATCACCCCACCTCACATCACCCCACCTCACATCACATCACCCCACCTCACATCACATCACCCCACCTCACATCACCTCTCCCCAACTCACCTCACCCCACCCCACCTCACCCCACCTCACCCCACCGCACCCCACCTCACCTACCTCACCCCACCTCACCTCATCCCACCCCACCTCACCTCACACCACTTCACCCCACCTCACCTCACACCACTTCACCCCACCTCACCTCACACCACTTCACCCCACCTCACCTCACCTACCTCACCCCACCTCACCTCATCCCACCCCACCCCACCTCACCTCATCCCACCCCACCTCACCTCACACCACTTCACCCCACCTCACCTCACACCACTTCACCCCACCTCACCTCACCCCACCTCACCTCACACAACCTCACCTCACCCCACCTCACCTCACCCCACCTCACCTCACCCCACCTCACCTCACCCCACCTCACCCCACCTCACCTCACCCCACCTCACCTCACCCCACCTCAACCCACCCCTCACCCCACCTCTCCCCACCCCACCTCACCCCACCCACCTCACCTCACCTACCTCACCTCATCCCACTCCTCCTCACCCCACCTCACCCTCCTCACCCCACCTCACCCCTCCTCACCTCACCCCACCCCACCTCAAACCACCTCACCTCACAGCACCTCATGCCACCCCACCTCACCTCACACCACCTCACCTCACACCACCTGACCCCACCTCACCTCACCTCAACTCACCTAAATCCACCTCACCTCAATCCACCTCACCTCACCCCACTCACCCCACCTCACCCCACAATACCCCACCTCACCCCACCCCACCTCACCTCACCCATCCTCACCCCACCTCACCCCACCTCGCCCCACCTAACCCCTCCTCACCCCACCTCACCTCTCCTCACCCCACCTCACCCCACCTCACCCCACCCCACCTCACCACACAGACCTCACCTCACCCCACCTCACCCCACCCCACCTCAACCCACCCCTCACCTCCCCTCACCCCACCCCACCTCACCCCACCCCACCTCAACCCACCCCTCACCTCCCCTCACCCAACCTCGCCCCACCTCACGCCAACTCACCTCACCTCACACCACCCCACCTCACCTCACCTCACCCCACCTCACCTCACCCGACCCCTCCTCACCTCACCCCAGCTCACCCCACTTCACCCCACCTCAACCCTCCTCACCCCTCCTCACCTCACCCCACCCCTCCTCACCTCACCCCACCTCACCCCACCACAACCCACCTCACCCCACCCCTCCTCACCCCACCTCACCCCACTCAACCTCACCCGAACCCAACTCACCCCACCTCTCCACACCTCAACTCAGCCCACCTCAACTCAGCCCACCTCACATCACCCCACCTCACATCACCCCACCTCACATCACCCCACCTCACATCACCCCACCTCACATCACCCCACCTCACATCACCCCACCTCACATCACCCCACCTCACATCACCCCACCTCACATCACCCCAGCACTCCCCAGTTCACCTCTCCCCAACTCACCTCACCCCACCCCACCTCACCCCACCTCAGCCCACCACACCCCTCCTCACCCCTCCTGACACCACCTCACCCCTGCTCACCTCACCCCACCCCACCTCACCTCACACCACCTCACCTCACAGCAACTCATGCCACCCCACCTCACCTCACACCACCTCACCTCACACCACCTGACCCCACCTCACCTCAATCCACCTCACCTCAATCCACCTCACCCCACTCCACCTCACCCCACCTCACCCCACTCCACCTCACCCCACCCATCCTCACCCCACCTCACCCCACCCATCCTCACCCCACCTCACCCCACCTCACCCCTCCTCACCCCACCTCACCTCACCCCACCTCACCCCACCTCACCTCTCCTCACCCCACCTCACCCCACCCCACCTCACCACACAGACCTCACCTCACCCCACCTCACCCCACCCCACCTCAACCCATCCCTCACATCCCCTCACCCCACCCCACCTCACCACACAGACCTCACCCCACCCCACCTCAACCCACCCCTCACCCCACCTCACCCCACCCCACCTCACCCGAACCCAACTCACCCAACCTCTCCACACCTCGACTCAGCCCACCTCGACTCAGCCCACCTCGACTCAGCCCACCTCGACTCAGCCCACCTCGACTCAGCCCACCTCGACTCAGCCCACCTCGACTCAGCCCACCTCGACTCAGCCCACCTCGACTCAGCCCACCTCGACTCAGCCCACCTCGACTCAGCCCACCTCGACTCAGCCCACCTCGACTCAGCCCACCTCACATCACATCACCCCACCTCACATCACATCACCCCACCTCACATCACCTCTCCCCAACTCACCCCACCTCACCCCACCGCACCCCACCTCACCTACCTCACCCCACCTCACCTCATCCCACCCCACCTCACCTCACACCACTTCACCCCACCTCACCTCACACCACTTCACCCCACCTCACCTCACACCACTTCACCCCACCTCACCTCACCTACCTCACCCCACCTCACCTCATCCCACCCCACCCCACCTCACACCACTTCACCCCACCTCACCTCACCCCACCTCACCTCACCCCACCTCACCTCACCCCACCTCACCTCACCCCACCTCACCTCACCCCACCTCACCCCACCTCACCTCACCCCACCTCACCTCACCCCACCCCACCTCACCTCACCCCACCTCAACCCACCCCTCACCCCACCTCTCCCCACCCCACCTCACCCCACCCACCTCACCTCACCTACCTCACCTCATCCCACTCCTCCTCACCCCACCTCACCCTCCTCACCCCACCTCACCCCTCCTCACCTCACCCCACCCCACCTCAAACCACCTCACCTCACAGCACCTCATGCCACCCCACCTCACCTCACACCACCTCACCTCACACCACCTGACCCCACCTCACCTCACCTCAACTCACCTAAATCCACCTCACCTCAATCCACCTCACCTCACCCCACTCACCCCACCTCACCCCACAATACCCCACCTCACCCCACCCCACCTCACCTCACCCATCCTCACCCCACCTCACCCCACCTCACCCCACCTCACCCCACCACACAGACCTCACCTCACCCCACCTCACCCCACCCCACCTCAACCCACCCCTCACCTCCCCTCACCCCACCCCACCTCACCCCACCCCACCTCAACCCACCCCTCACCTCCCCTCACCTCCCCTCACCCAACCTCGCCCCACCTCACGCCACCTCACCTCACCCCACCCAAACTCACCTCACCTCACACCACCCCACCTCACCTCACCCCACCTCACCTCACCCGACCCCTCCTCACCTCACCCCAGCTCACCCCACTTCACCCCACCTCAACCCTCCTCACCCCTCCTCACCTCACCCCACCCCTCCTCACCTCACCCCACCTCACCCCACCACAACCCACCTCACCCCACCCCTCCTCACCCCACCTCACCCCACTCAACCTCACCCGAACCCAACTCACCCCACCTCTCCACACCTCAACTCAGCCCACCTCAACTCACCCCACCTCACATCACCCCACCTCACATCACCCCACCTCACATCACCCCACCTCACATCACCCCACCTCACATCACCCCACCTCACATCACCCCACCTCACATCACCCCACCTCACATCACCCCAGCACTCCCCAGTTCACCTCTCCCCAACTCACCTCACCCCACCCCACCTCACCCCACCTCAGCCCACCGCACCCCTCCTCACCCCTCCTGACACCACCTCACCCCTGCTCACCTCACCCCACCCCACCTCACCTCACACCACCTCACCTCACACCACCTGACCCCACCTCACCTCAATCCACCTCACCTCAATCCACCTCACCCCACTCCACCTCACCCCACCTCACCCCACTCCACCTCACCCCACCCATCCTCACCCCACCTCACCCCACCCATCCTCACCCCACCTCACCCCACCTCACCCCTCCTCACCCCACCTCACCCCACCTCACCTCACCCCACCTCACCCCACCTCACCTCTCCTCACCCCACCTCACCCCACCCCACCTCACCACACAGACCTCACCCCACCCCACCTCAACCCATCCCTCACCTCCCCTCACCCCACCCCACCTCACCACACAGACCTCACCCCACCCCACCTCAACCCACCCCTCACCCCACCTCACCCCACCCCACCCCACCCCACCTCACCCCCACCCCACCTCACCCGAACCCAACTCACCCAACCTCTCCACACCTCGACTCAGCCCACCTCGACTCAGCCCACCTCGACTCAGCCCACCTCGACTCAGCCCACCTCGACTCAGCCCACCTCGACTCAGCCCACCTCGACTCAGCCCACCTCGACTCAGCCCACCTCGACTCAGCCCACCTCGACTCAGCCCACCTCGACTCAGCCCACCTCGACTCAGCCCACCTCGACTCAGCCCACCTCGACTCAGCCCACCTCGACTCAGCCCACCTCGACTCAGCCCACCTCGACTCAGCCCACCTCGACTCAGCCCACCTCGACTCAGCCCACCTCGACTCAGCCCACCTCGACTCAGCCCACCTCGACTCAGCCCACCTCGACTCAGCCCACCTCGACTCAGCCCACCTCGACTCAGCCCACCTCGACTCAGCCCACCTCGACTCAGCCCACCTCGACTCAGCCCACCTCGACTCAGCCCACCTCACATCACCCCACCTCACATCACCCCACCTCACATCACCCCACCTCACATCACCCCACCACTCCCCACTTCACCTCTCCCCAACTCACCTCACCCCACCCCACCGCACCCCACCTCACCTTCCTCAGCCCACCTCACACCTCCTCACCTCATCCCACCCCACCTCACCTCACCTCACCCCACCTCACCCCACCTCACCTCACCCCACCTCACCTCACCCCACCTCACCTCACCCCACCTCACCTCACCCCACCTCACCCCACCTCACCCCACCCCTCCTCACCCCACCTTACCCCACCCAACCTCACCCGAACCCAACTCACCCCACCTCTCCACACCTCAACTCAGCCCACCTCACATCACCCCACCTCACATCACATCACCCCACCTCACATCACATCACCCCACCTCACATCACATCACCCCACCTCACATCACATCACCCCACCTCATCACATCACCCCACCTCACCCCAGCACTCCCCACTTCACCTCTCCCCAACTCACCTCACCCCACCCCACCTCACCTACCTCACCCCACCTCACCTCATCCCACCCCACCTCACCTCACACCACTTCACCCCACCTCACCTCACACCACTTCACCCCACCTCACCTCAACTCACACCACCTCACCTCACCTCACACCACCTCACCTCACACCACCTCACCTCACACCACCTCACCTCACACCACCTCACCTCACACCACCTCACCTCACACCACCTCACCTCACACCACCTCACCTCACACCACTTCACACCACCTCAGCCCACCTCACCTCACCTCAATCCAACTCACCTCACCCTCCTCACCCCATCCCACCCCACCTCAGCCCACCTCACCTCTCCCCACCTCATGTTACCTCAATCCAACTCACCTCACCCCACCTCAACCCACCTCACCCCACTCCACCTCACCCCACCTCACCTCACCCCACCTCACCCCTCCCCTCCCCACCTCACCCCACCTCACCTCACCCGACCGCAACTCACTCCACCTCACCCCACCCCTCCTCACCCCACCTTACCCCACCCAACCTCACCCGAACCCAACTCACCCCACCTCTCCACACCTCAACTCAGCCCACCTCACATCACCCCACCTCACATCACATCACCCCACCTCACATCACATCACCCCACCTCACATCACATCACCCCACCTCACATCACATCACCCCCACCTCACATCACCCCACCTCACATCACATCACCCCACCTCACCCCAGCACTCCCCACTTCACCTCTCCCCAACTCACCTCACCCCACCCCACCTCACCTACCTCACCCCACCTCACCTCATCCCACCCCACCTCACCTCACACCACTTCACCCCACCTCACCTCACACCACTTCACCCCACCTCACTTCAACTCACACCACCTCACCTCACCTCACACCACCTCACCTCACACCACCTCACCTCACACCACCTCACCTCACACCACCTCACCTCACACCACCTCACCTCACACCACCTCATCTCACACCACCTCAGCCCACCTCACCTCACCTCAATCCAACTCACCTCACCCTCCTCACCCCATCCCACCCCACCTCAGCCCACCTCACCTCTCCCCACCTCATGTTACCTCAATCCAACTCACCTCACCCCACCTCAACCCACCTCACCCCACTCCACCTCACCCCACCTCACCTCACCCCTCCCCTCCCCACCTCACCCCACCCAACATCACCCGACCGCAACTCACCCCACCTCTCCACACCTCAACTCACCCCACCTCACGTCACCCCACCTCACGTCACCCCACCTCACGTCACCCCACCTCACGTCACCCCACCTCACCTCACCCCACCTCACCTCACCCCACCTCACCTCACCCCACCTCACCCCACCTCACCCCTCCTCACCCCCACCTCACCCCACCTCACGCCACCTCACATCAACTCACACCACCTCACCTCACACCACCTCACCTCACACCACCTCACCCCAGCTCATCTCAGTCACCTCACCTCACCTCATCCCCTCACCCGACCTAACCTCAGCCCACCTCACCTCAGCCCACCTCACCTCAGCCCAGCTCACCTCAGCCCACCTCACCTCAGCCCACCTCACCTCAGCCCACCTCACCTCACCTCAATCCAACTCACCTCAATCCAACTCACCTCAATCCAACTCACCTCAATCCAACTCACCTCAATCCAACTCACCTCACCCCACCTCACCCCACTCCACCTCACCCCACCCCACCCCTCCTCACCTCACCCCACCTCACCCCACCACACCCCACCCAACTTCACCCGACCCCAACTCACCCCACCTCTCCACACCTCAACTCACCCCACCTCACGTCACCCCCACCTCACGTCACCCCCACCTCACGTCACCCCACCTCACGTCACCCCACCTCACGTCACCCCACCTCACGTCACCCCACCTCACCTCACCCCACCTCACCTCACCCCACCACCTCACCTCACCCCACCTCACCTCACCCCACCTCACCTCACCCCCCTCACCCCACCTCACCCCTCCTCACCCCACCTCACGCCACCTCACGCCACCTCACATCAACTCACACCACCTCACCTCACACTACCTCACATCACACCACCTCACTCCAGCTCATCTCAGTCACCTCACCTCACCCCACCTCACCCCACCTCTCGCCACCCCACCTCACCCCACCTCACCCCACCTCACCCCACCTCACCCCACCTCACCCCACCTCACCCCACCTCACCTCAACTCACACCACCTCACCTCAGCCCACCTCACCTCACCTCAATCCAACTCACCTCACGCCCCTCACCCCACCTCACCTCACCGCACCTCACCTCAGCCCACCTCACCTCACCCCACCTCACCTCAATCCAACTCACCTCACTCCACCTCACCCCACCTCTCCCCACCTCACCCCACCCCCACCTCACCTCATCCCACCTCACTCCACCTCACCCCTCCCTCCTCACCTCACCCCACCTCCTCACATAACCTCACCCCCTCCCCACCTCACCCCTCCCCACCCCACCTCACATCACCCCACCCCACCTCACCCCACCCCCTCACCTCACCCCACCTCACCCCACCTCCTTCACCTCACCACACCTCACCCCCCTCACCTCACCCCACCTCACCTCACCCCACATCACCTCACCCCACGTCACCCCCCCTCACCCCCCTCACCCCACCTCACCCCACCTCACTCCACCTCACCCCATCTCACTCCACCTCACCACACCCCACCTCACCCCACCCCCACCCATCCTCACCCCACCTCACCCCACCCATCCTCACCCCACCTCACCTCACCTCACCCCACCTCACCACACAGACCTCACCTCACCCCAGCTCAACCCACCCCTCACCTCCCCTCACCTCACCCCACCTCGCCCCACCTCGCCCCACCTCGCCCCACCCCACCTCACCCCACCCTACCCAAACTCACCCCACCTCACCCCACCTCACCCCACCTCTCCCCACCTCTCCCCACCTCAACCCTCCTCACCCCTCCTCACCCCTCCTCACCTCACCCCACCCCTCCTCACCTCACCCCACCTCAACCCACCCGACCCCTCCTCACCTCACCCCACCTCACCCCACTTCAACCCTCCTCACCCCTCCTCACCCCTCCTCACCTCACCCGACCCCTCCTCACCTCACCCACCTCACCCCACCCCTCCTCACCCCACCTCACCCCACCTTACCCCACCTTACCCCACCCATACCTCACTCGACCCCAACTCACCTCAACTCACCCCACCTCACATCACCCCACCTCACATCACATCACCCCACCTCACATCACATCACCCCACCTCACATCACATCACCCCACCTCACATCACATCACCCCACCTCACATCACCCCACCTCACATCACATCAGCCCACCTCACATCAGCCCACCTCACATCAGCCCACCTCACATCACCCCACCTCACATCACCCCACCTCACATCACCCCACCTCACATCACCCCACCTCACATCACCCCACCTCACATCACCCCACCTCACATCACCCCACCCCACCTCACCTCACCCGTCCTCACCTCATCCCACCCCACCTCACCTCACCACCTCACCCCACCTCACCTCACCCCCACCTCACCCCACCTCACCCCACCCCCACCGCGCCTCACCTCACCGCACCCACCTCAACTCACACCACCTCAACTCACACCACCTCAACTCACACCACCTCAACTCACACCACCTCAACTCACACCACCTCAACTCACACCACCTCAACTCACACCACCTCAACTCACCTGAATCCACCTCACCTCACCCCACCTCACCCCACCTCACCCCACCTCACCCCACCTCAGCCCACCTCAGCCCACCTCACCTCAGCCCACCTCACCTCAGCCCACCTCACCTCACCCCACCCCACCTCACCCCACCTCAACCCTCCTCACCTCACCCCACCCCACCTCACCTCACCCCACCTCACCCCACCCAACTTCACCCGACCCCCAACTCATCCCACCTCGCATCACCCCACCTCGCATCACCCCACCTCGCATCACCCCACCTCGCATCACCCCACCTCGCATCACCCCACCTCGCATCACCCCACCTCGCATCACCCCACCTCGCATCACCCCACCTCGCATCACCCCACCTCGCATCACCCCACCTCGCATCACCCCACCTCGCATCACCCCACCTCGCATCACCCCACCTCGCATCACCCCACCTCGCATCACCCCACCTCGCATCACCCCACCTCGCATCTCCCCACCTCGCCTCTCCCCACCTCGCCTCTCCCCACCTCACCTCTCCCCACTTCACCTCACCCCACTTCACCTCACCCCACTCCACCTCACCCCACCTCACCCCACCGCACTCCACCGCACTCCACCTCACCCCACCTCACCCCACCTCACCCCTCCTCACCCCACCTCACCCCACCTCACCCCTCCTCACCTCACCCCACCTCACCTCACCCCACCTCAACCCTCTCACCCCTCCTCACCCCTCCTCACCTCACCCCACCCCTCCTCACCTCACCCCACCTCACCCCACCCGACCCCTTCTCACCTCACCCCACCTCACCCCACCTCACCCCACCTCAACCCTCCTCACCCCTCCTCACCTCACCCGACCCCTCCTCACCTCACCCCACCTCACCTCACCCCTCCTCACCCCACCTCACCCCACCTTACCCCACCTTACCCCACCCATACCTCACCCGACCCCAACTCACCTCAACTCACCCCACCTCACATCACCCCACCTCACATCACATCACCCCACCTCACATCACATCACCCCACCTCACATCACATCACCCCACCTCACATCACATCACCCCACCTCACATCACATCACCCCACCTCACATCACATCACCCCACCTCACATCACCCCACCTCACATCACCCCACCTCACATCACCCCACCTCACATCACCCCACCTCACATCACCCCACCTCACCCCACCTCACATCACCCCAACTCACATCACCCCACCCCACCTCACCCCACCGCACCCCACCTCACCTCACCTGACACCACCTCACCCCACCTCACCTCACCCCACCTCACCTCACCCCACCTCACCTCACCCCACCTCACCTCACCCCACCTCACCGCACCTCACCTCACCGCACCTCACCTCACCG
>JANJGN010004697.1:5000-10000 GCA_026770705.1 Isurus oxyrinchus
TATTTCTGTTTAGGATATATATACATATATACATCTGTTCATGTCGCCACAAAATTATTGAAACCAGGGTTACCACCGGCCTGGGCCCCGGACGATTTTTCAGACCGACAACATAGCTCGGAAAGCCCGCATAAATTGCACTTACATCGTCATTTTGGACTTCCGAGAGGTCATTGGAAGGTGTTCTATTTGAAATAGTTGACCTTCCTCAAAGTCGCACTTTTTTAGGCATTTTTAAAGTGTGACCGTTGCCTTAAAATGTTCTGAAAATCGTGTCCCCGAAATTCTCCGGGTACCCCGCCAATCCCCCCGGCCAACAATTGCACCCGAGAGGTGGGGCGGTAGCCCTACCGTCCAGGAGGCCTCAAAAGCCCGCAAAGCGCCATTTTGCCGTTTCCTCTTCGGGAGAACCGAAGGGAAATCATTAATGAGCTGGACGAGTACCATGCCAAAAATTGCAACCGACCCAGCCGTCGGGCCGATTCGCTACTCTCAGGGGGAATACCCCCACTGCGAGCCGGGCAAGAGCCTCGGATTCGACGCCATACGCTTCCGTCTGAGCACGGATTTTGTTCTCCCGGGCCCAGGAGACACTTTCCACGGCCGGCGAATGCAATCTGGGGTGCATTTTATTTATTAGTTACTGATTTCTCTTCCAAACTTGCCTCTGCCACAGACTAAGTCCAAATGGTTAATGATTTCTCCGCCACACTTGCCTCGCTGCCAGAGACTAAGTCCAAACGGTTAATGATTTCTCCGCCACACTTGCCTCTCTGCCAGAGACGAAGTCCAAATGGTTAATGATTTCTCCGCCACACTTGCCTCGCTGCCAGAGACTAAGTCCAAATGGTTAATGATTTCTCCACTGCACTTGCCTCTGTGCCAGAGACGAAGTCCAAATGGTTAATGATTTCTGCACCACACTTGCCTCTCTGCCAGAGACTAAGTCCAAACGGTTAATGATTTCTCCGCCACACTTGCCTCGCTGCCAGAGACTAAGTCCAAATGGTTAATGATTTCTGCACCACACTTGCCTCTCTGCCAGAGACGAAGTCCAAACGGTTAATGATTTCTCCGCCACACTTGCCTCGCTGCCAGAGACTAAGTCCAAATGGTTAATGATTTCTCCACTGCACTTGCCTCTGTGCCAGAGACGAAGTCCAAATGGTTAATGATTTCTGCACCACACTTGCCTCGCTGCCAGAGACTAAGTCCAAATGGTTAATGATTTCTCCACTGCACTTGCCTCTGTGCCAGAGACGAAGTCCAAATGGTTAATGATTTCTGCACCACACTTGCCTCTCTGCCAGAGACTAAGTCCAAACGGTTAATGATTTCTCCGCCACACTTGCCTCGCTGCCAGAGACTAAGTCCAAATGGTTAATGATTTCTGCACCACACTTGCCTCTCTGCCAGAGACGAAGTCCAAACGGTTAATGATTTCTCCGCCACACTTGCCTCGCTGCCAGAGACGAAGTCCAAATGGTTAATGATTTCTGCACCACACTTGCCTCGCTGCCAGAGACTAAGTCCAAATGGTTAATGATTTCTCCACTGCACTTGCCTCTGTGCCAGAGACGAAGTCCAAATGGTTAATGATTTCTGCACCACACTTGCCTCTCTGCCAGAGACTAAGTCCAAACGGTTAATGATTTCTCCGCCACACTTGCCTCGCTGCCAGAGACTAAGTCCAAATGGTTAATGATTTCTGCACCACACTTGCCTCTCTGCCAGAGACGAAGTCCAAACGGTTAATGATTTCTCCGCCACACTTGCCTCGCTGCCAGAGACGAAGTCCAAATGGTTAATGATTTCTGCACCACACTTGCCTCGCTGCCAGAGACTAAGTCCAAATGGTTAATGATTTCTCCACTGCACTTGCCTCTGTGCCAGAGACGAAGTCCAAATGGTTAATGATTTCTGCACCACACTTGCCTCTCTGCCAGAGACGAAGTCCAAATGGTTAATGATTTCTCAGGGCCACTGTCCCATTGGTTAGCCATTTCTCCAGAGGCTTACCGAGGCCAACCTGCGATATCTCGCGGACCCGGAGGCCCCGTTGCACGTCCTGCACATTCAGTCCGAGGTGCATTGGTTACCCATTTCTCCAGAAGCTTACCGAAGGCACACCGTCACACCTCGCGGGCCCCGAGGCCACTTTCCCCGTTGCGCAAATTCAATCCGAGGTGCATTGCCCTTAGCCGCCTTCTCCGGCCGGCTTCGGGTGCGTTTCCGGGGCTCCGACCGGGGCAAATCCGGTCCCCGGGGCCAGTGGGAGCCGTCCCCGGGCACGCCCGGGCTTCCGGTCGCCGCTTTCCGTGACCGACCGAAAGACGGTAAAAAATGCCGAAAATGGACAAAAATGGCCGACGGCGGGGCCTCCTGGTCGGTTAGGCGGCAGCCTGGATCGGTCCCTGCGGACCTGGAGGCTCGAGACGGCACTCGGAGCTGTCGACCGATTCTCGACTTGCCACCTCCTACCATTCTGCAGATACCCCGCCAACCCCCCCAGCCAGCAAATGCAGCCGAGATGTCGGTCGGTAGTCCAGCCGCCGAGGAGGCCTCGAAAGCCCGCGACACCTCCTTTCGCCGTTTCCCCATCGGGAGAACCGAGGGGAAATCATTATCTAGCTCCGGCAGCCCCCCTCCAACAATTGCAACCCGCCCCGTGGCCGGGCCGATTCGCCCCGCCTAGCGGGAATGCCTCCACCGGGGGGCCCGGCAGAAGCTTCGGATCCGACCTCATGGACTTCCGTCTTGGCACGGATTTCCCTCACACGGGCCCAGGGGCCACTTCCCCCGGCCTTCGGACGCAGCCGGAGGTGCATCGGGCCGAAGCCGCCTTCCCGGCCGGCTTCCGGAGGTTTCCGGGGCAAACTCCGGTCCTCCCGGCGAGGGGGAGCCTTCCCCGTGCACGCCCGGGTGTCAGGCCGCCGCTTTTCTTGACCGGCCGAAAGAGGCGAAAAATGCCGAAAATGACCAAAAATGGCCGACGGCGGGGCCTCCCGGTCGGTTTGGCGGCAGCCTGGGTCGGTCCCTGCAGACCTGGAGGCTCGAGAAGGCACTTGGCGAAGTCGACCCATTCTCGATTTGCCACCTCCTCCTATTCTGCAGATAGCCCGCCAACCTCCACAGCCAGCAAATGCAACCGTCATTCAGGCCGACGACCCTCCGGTAGTCATACCGAGGAAGAGGCACCGAAGCCCCGCCAGGCCTTCCGGATTGCACCCGCTCCCCGACCGGTTCTTTTTCAAAAAAGGGCCCAGGAGCCCGGATTATTTTAGGACGCGCTCGGGACCGCCCTGAGGGACACCGAACACCCAACCTTTCCCCGGGTCGACCCTCCCCGCCTCGGCCACCGGGGGGGGGGTCGAACCGGATCACCGGTTAATGATTTCCCCCTGCTCGGACTCGGCTGTTTCTCAACCGCGCTTGCCCGGCTCGGCCCCCAGCCCCGGCCCCTCACGTGGGGGCCCTGAATACGCCCCCCGGCAGCCATCTTGGCCCGCCGGCCCGGTATTTCAGGCCGTTTCGACCCTTCCCTGCCCGCTGGCTGACTGGTTCACCATGTCCCCATTCTGCGCTTAGACTTTTCAGCTGCTCGGGATGCCGGCTGATGACGGCTCCCGTACGACCGGGCGGGCGGCTCCAACTACCGGCCGGCTGCCCGGCCTGCTAACCCGTTAAGCATTTCCCCGTCCTGCACACATTCCCTGGACCTGCTGGTGTGTTCTGCAGCTAACTGCACCCCTACGACCGGGCGGGAGGCTATGATTACTGGTCGGCTGCCCTGCCAGGTAACCGCTTAACCGATTCCCCGTTTGGTACTGAGTCCCTGGACCTGCTGGTGTGTTCTGCAGTTAACTGCACCCCTATGACCGGGCGGGAGGCTGTAATTACCGGCCGGCAGCCCTGCCTGCTAACTGGCTGCCCGTGTCCCCATTCTGTCCTTAGTCCTTGGACCTGCTGGTGTGTTCTGCAGCTAACTGCACCCCTATGGCAGGCCGGCATCCCTGCCTGCTGACCGGCTGCCCGTGTCCTCATTCTGTACTTAGTCCTTGGACCTGCTGGTGTGTTCTGCAGCTAACTGCACCCCTATGACCGGGCGGGAGGCTGTAATTACCGGCCGGCAGCCCTGCCTGCTGACCGGCTGCCCGTGTCCTCATTCTGTACTTAGTCCGTGGACCTGCTGGTGTGTTCTGCAGCTGACTGCGCCTCTATTACCCGGCGGGAGGCTATAATTACCGGTCGGCTGCCTTGTCTGCTAACTGGTTCACAGGTTCCCCTGTGCCGTACATATCCCGTGGACCAGCGGCTGTGTTCTGCAGCTCAGCGCACCTTTACTACCATGCCGAAAGCCCTGAATAATGGCCGGCTACCCTGCCTGCTAACCGGTAAACCATTTGCCGCAAACCTAACCCCAGCCCTAAGCCTAACCGCTAACCCTAACCCGAACCCCGAGCCAAAAATAAACTAGCCTTGTCCCCTTCCCCGACACGAACACCCAGCCAAGCCCCTAACTCTAACCCTACCCCTGACACTTCCCCTAACCCTAACGCCCCAACCCTAACCCCAGCCCTAAGCCTAACCGCTAACCCTAACCCGAATAAAACTCCGGACCACCCGGGCGGACACCGAACACCCAGCCTTTCCCCGGTTCCACCCTCGCCGCCTCGGCCACCAGGCTCGAACCGGCTGAATGGCCAACGATATCGCTCCTGCTCGGACTTTGCTCGCTTTAAATCGCGCTTGCGCGGCTCGGCCTCCAGGCACCGCCCCGTCACGTGCGACCGCTGAATACGCCCCCCCGGCAGCCATCTTGGCCCGCCGCTCCGGTATTTCAGGCCGTTTTGACCCTTCCCTGCCCGCTGCCATGCATCCGCTTGCCGGTTAATGATTTCGCCGTTCTGCACCTCGACTTTTGAGCAGCTCGGCAAGCGAAATGCTGACAGCACCCGGAGTATCGGGCCTTCGGCCAACCGCCTGCCCGGCCTCCAGGC
>JANJGN010004697.1:22500-27500 GCA_026770705.1 Isurus oxyrinchus
GCCCAGGAGACACTTTCCACGGCCGGCGAATGCAATCTGGGGTGCATTTTATTTATTAGTTACTGATTTCTCTTCCAAACTTGCCTCTGCCACAGACTAAGTCCAAATGGTTAATGATTTCTCCGCCACACTTGCCTCGCTGCCAGAGACTAAGTCCAAACGGTTAATGATTTCTCCGCCACACTTGCCTCTCTGCCAGAGACGAAGTCCAAATGGTTAATGATTTCTCCGCCACACTTGCCTCGCTGCCAGAGACTAAGTCCAAATGGTTAATGATTTCTCCACTGCACTTGCCTCTGTGCCAGAGACGAAGTCCAAATGGTTAATGATTTCTGCACCACACTTGCCTCTCTGCCAGAGACTAAGTCCAAACGGTTAATGATTTCTCCGCCACACTTGCCTCGCTGCCAGAGACTAAGTCCAAATGGTTAATGATTTCTGCACCACACTTGCCTCTCTGCCAGAGACGAAGTCCAAACGGTTAATGATTTCTCCGCCACACTTGCCTCGCTGCCAGAGACTAAGTCCAAATGGTTAATGATTTCTCCACTGCACTTGCCTCTGTGCCAGAGACGAAGTCCAAATGGTTAATGATTTCTGCACCACACTTGCCTCGCTGCCAGAG
Organism: Isurus oxyrinchus; assembly: GCA_026770705.1. Lineage (NCBI taxonomy): Eukaryota > Metazoa > Chordata > Chondrichthyes > Lamniformes > Lamnidae > Isurus > Isurus oxyrinchus. The sequence goes on from JANJGN010004697.1 coordinate 23,126, forward strand.
ACTAAGTCCAAATGGTTAATGATTTCTCCACTGCACTTGCCTCTGTGCCAGAGACGAAGTCCAAATGGTTAATGATTTCTGCACCACACTTGCCTCTCTGCCAGAGACTAAGTCCAAACGGTTAATGATTTCTCCGCCACACTTGCCTCGCTGCCAGAGACTAAGTCCAAATGGTTAATGATTTCTGCACCACACTTGCCTCTCTGCCAGAGACGAAGTCCAAACGGTTAATGATTTCTCCGCCACACTTGCCTCGCTGCCAGAGACGAAGTCCAAATGGTTAATGATTTCTGCACCACACTTGCCTCGCTGCCAGAGACTAAGTCCAAATGGTTAATGATTTCTCCACTGCACTTGCCTCTGTGCCAGAGACGAAGTCCAAATGGTTAATGATTTCTGCACCACACTTGCCTCTCTGCCAGAGACTAAGTCCAAACGGTTAATGATTTCTCCGCCACACTTGCCTCGCTGCCAGAGACTAAGTCCAAATGGTTAATGATTTCTGCACCACACTTGCCTCTCTGCCAGAGACGAAGTCCAAACGGTTAATGATTTCTCCGCCACACTTGCCTCGCTGCCAGAGACGAAGTCCAAATGGTTAATGATTTCTGCACCACACTTGCCTCGCTGCCAGAGACTAAGTCCAAATGGTTAATGATTTCTCCACTGCACTTGCCTCTGTGCCAGAGACGAAGTCCAATGGTTAATGATTTCTGCACCACACTTGCCTCTCTGCAGAGACGAAGTCCAAATGGTTAATGATTTCTCAGGGCCACTGTCCCATTGGTTAGCCATTTCTCCAGAGGCTTACCGAGGCCAACCTGCGATATCTCGCGGACCCGGAGGCCCCGTTGCACGTCCTGCACATTCAGTCCGAGGTGCATTGGTTACCCATTTCTCCAGAAGCTTACCGAAGGCACACCGTCACACCTCGCGGGCCCCGAGGCCACTTTCCCCGTTGCGCAAATTCAATCCGAGGTGCATTGCCCTTAGCCGCCTTCTCCGGCCGGCTTCGGGTGCGTTTCCGGGGCTCCGACCGGGGCAAATCCGGTCCCGGGGCCAGTGGGAGCCGTCCCCGGGCACGCCCGGGCTTCCGGTCGCCGCTTTCCGTGACCGACCGAAAGACGGTAAAAAATGCCGAAAATGGACAAAAATGGCCGACGGCGGGGCCTCCTGGTCGGTTAGGCGGCAGCCTGGATCGGTCCCTGCGGACCTGGAGGCTCGAGACGGCACTCGGAGCTGTCGACCGATTCTCGACTTGCCACCTCCTACCATTCTGCAGATACCCCGCCAACCCCCCCAGCCAGCAAATGCAGCCGAGATGTCGGTCGGTAGTCCAGCCGCCGAGGAGGCCTCGAAAGCCCGCGACACCTCCTTTCGCCGTTTCCCCATCGGGAGAACCGAGGGGAAATCATTATCTAGCTCCGGCAGCCCCCCTCCAACAATTGCAACCCGCCCCGTGGCCGGGCCGATTCGCCCCGCCTAGCGGGAATGCCTCCACCGGGGGGCCCGGCAGAAGCTTCGGATCCGACCTCATGGACTTCCGTCTTGGCACGGATTTCCCTCACACGGGCCCAGGGGCCACTTCCCCCGGCCTTCGGACGCAGCCGGAGGTGCATCGGGCGAAGCCGCCTTCCCGGCCGGCTTCCGGAGGTTTCCGGGGCAAACTCCGGTCCTCCCGGCGAGGGGGAGCCTTCCCCGTGCACGCCCGGGTGTCAGGCCGCCGCTTTTCTTGACCGGCCGAAAGAGGCGAAAAATGCCGAAAATGACCAAAAATGGCCGACGGCGGGGCCTCCCGGTCGGTTTGGCGGCAGCCTGGGTCGGTCCCTGCAGACCTGGAGGCTCGAGAAGGCACTTGGCGAAGTCGACCCATTCTCGATTTGCCACCTCCTCCTATTCTGCAGATAGCCCGCCAACCTCCACAGCCAGCAAATGCAACCGTCATTCAGGCCGACGACCCTCGGTAGTCATACCGAGGAAGAGGCACCGAAGCCCCGCCAGGCCTTCCGGATTGCACCCGCTCCCCGACCGGTTCTTTTTCAAAAAGGGCCCAGGAGCCCGGATTATTTTAGGACGCGCTCGGGACCGCCCTGAGGGACACCGAACACCCAACCTTTCCCCGGGTCGACCCTCCCCGCCTCGGCCACCGGGGGGGGGGTCGAACCGGATCACCGGTTAATGATTTCCCCCTGCTCGGACTCGGCTGTTTCTCAACCGCGCTTGCCCGGCTCGGCCCCCAGCCCCGGCCCCTCACGTGGGGGCCCTGAATACGCCCCCCGGCAGCCATCTTGGCCCGCCGGCCCGGTATTTCAGGCCGTTTCGACCTTCCCTGCCCGCTGGCTGACTGGTTCACCATGTCCCCATTCTGCGCTTAGACTTTTCAGCTGCTCGGGATGCCGGCTGATGACGGCTCCCGTACGACCGGGCGGGCGGCTCCAACTACCGGCCGGCTGCCCGGCCTGCTAACCCGTTAAGCATTTCCCCGTCCTGCACACATTCCCTGGACCTGCTGGTGTGTTCTGCAGCTAACTGCACCCCTACGACCGGGCGGGAGGCTATGATTACTGGTCGGCTGCCCTGCCAGGTAACCGCTTAACCGATTCCCCGTTTGGTACTGAGTCCCTGGACCTGCTGGTGTGTTCTGCAGTTAACTGCACCCCTATGACCGGGCGGGAGGCTGTAATTACCGGCCGGCAGCCCTGCCTGCTAACTGGCTGCCCGTGTCCCCATTCTGTCCTTAGTCCTTGGACCTGCTGGTGTGTTCTGCAGCTAACTGCACCCCTATGGCAGGCCGGCATCCCTGCCTGCTGACCGGCTGCCCGTGTCCTCATTCTGTACTTAGTCCTTGGACCTGCTGGTGTGTTCTGCAGCTAACTGCACCCCTATGACCGGGCGGGAGGCTGTAATTACCGGCCGGCAGCCCTGCCTGCTGACCGGCTGCCCGTGTCCTCATTCTGTACTTAGTCCGTGGACCTGCTGGTGTGTTCTGCAGCTGACTGCGCCTCTATTACCCGGCGGGAGGCTATAATTACCGGTCGGCTGCCTTGTCTGCTAACTGGTTCACAGGTTCCCCTGTGCCGTACATATCCCGTGGACCAGCGGCTGTGTTCTGCAGCTCAGCGCACCTTTACTACCATGCCGAAAGCCCTGAATAATGGCCGGCTACCCTGCCTGCTAACCGGTAAACCATTTGCCGCAAACCTAACCCAGCCCTAAGCCTAACCGCTAACCCTAACCCGAACCCCGAGCCAAAATAAACTAGCCTTGTCCCCTTCCCCGACACGAACACCCAGCCAAGCCCCTAACTCTAACCCTACCCCTGACACTTCCCCTAACCCTAACGCCCCAACCCTAACCCCAGCCCTAAGCCTAACCGCTAACCCTAACCCGAATAAAACTCCGGACCACCCGGGCGGACACCGAACACCCAGCCTTTCCCCGGTTCCACCCTCGCCGCCTCGGCCACCAGGCTCGAACCGGCTGAATGGCCAACGATATCGCTCCTGCTCGGACTTTGCTCGCTTTAAATCGCGCTTGCGCGGCTCGGCCTCCAGGCACCGCCCCGTCACGTGCGACCGCTGAATACGCCCCCCCGGCAGCCATCTTGGCCCGCCGCTCCGGTATTTCAGGCCGTTTTGACCCTTCCCTGCCCGCTGCCATGCATCCGCTTGCCGGTTAATGATTTCGCCGTTCTGCACCTCGACTTTTGAGCAGCTCGGCAAGCGAAATGCTGACAGCACCCGGAGTATCGGGCCTTCGGCCAACCGCCTGCCCGGCCTCCAGGCACCGCCCCTCTCACGTGGTGACTGTGAATCCGCCCCGCCCCCGGTTGTCATTTTTTCCTTGCCGCCTCGATATTTTAAGCCGTTTCACCCTTTCCCTGCCCGCTTGCTGACTGGTTAATGATTTCCCCATTCCGCGCTTAAGACTTTTCAGCTGCTCGGGATGCCGGCTGCTGACTGCACCCGTACTACCGGCCGGCTGACCTTCCTGCTGACCGGTTCACCATTTCCACGTCCTGGACACATTCCCTGGACCTGCTGGCGTCTTCTGCAGTTTACTGCACCCGTATTACCCGGCGGGAGGCTGTAATTAACGGTCGGCTGCGCTGCCTGTTGTCTGGTTCCCCATTTCCCCTTCATTACCCACTCTCAGCAGCGGCTGGGCTGTTCTGCAGCTAACGGCAGCCGTAGTACCGCGTGGACGGCTCCGATTACCGGCCGGCTGCCCTGCCTGCTAACCGGTTAACCATTTCCCCTTCAGTACTTACTCTCAGCAGCCGCTTGGCTGCTCTGCAGCTACATGCAGCCGTACTACCGGGCGGGCGGGCGGGCGGCTTAAATTACCTGCCGGCTGCCGTGTCTGCTAACTGGTT
>JANJGN010004698.1:0-12500 GCA_026770705.1 Isurus oxyrinchus
CCCACGGCGCTGTTAGGGAGGGAGTTCCAGGATTTTGTCCGTGTGGTGTAGGTACACCCACGGCGCTGTTAGGCAGGGAGTTCCAGGATTTTGTCCCCGTGTGGTGTAGGTACACCCACGGCGCTCTTCGGGAGGGAGATCCAGGATTTTGTCCGTGTGGTGTAGGTACATCCACGGCGCTGTTAGGGAGCGAGTTCCAGGATTTTGTCGGTGTGGTGTAGGTACACCCACGGCGCTGTTAGGGAGGGAGTTCCTGGTTTTGTCCGTGTGGTGTAGGTACACCCACAGCGCTGTTAGGGAGGGAGTTCCAGGATTTTGTCCGTGTGGTGTAGGTACACCCACGGCGCTGTTAGGGAGGGAGTTCCAGGATTTTGTCCCCGTGTGGTGTAGGTACACCCACGGCGCTGTTCGGGAGGGAGTTCCAGGACTTTGTCCCGTGTGGTGTAGGTACACCCACGGCGCTGTTAGGGAGGGAGTTCCAGGATTGTGTCCGTGTGGTGTAGGTACACCCACAGCGCTGTTAGGGAGGGAGTTCCAGGATTTTGTCCGTGTGGTGCAGGTACACCCACGGCGCTGTTAGGGAGGGAGTTCCAGGATTTTGTCCGTGTGGTGTAGGTACACCCACAGCGCTGTTAGGGAGGAGTTCCAGGATTTTGTCCGTGTGGTGGTACACCACGGCGCTGTTAGGGAGGGAGTTCCAGGATTTTGTCCGTGTGGTGTAGGTACACCCACGGCGCTGTTAGGCAGGGAGTTCAGGATTTTGTTTCTTGTGGTGTAGGTACACCCACGGCGCTATTAGGGAGGGAGTTCCAGGATTTTGACCCAGCGACAGCGCAGGATCAGTCGCGTATTCCTACATTTCCGGTGAATGTCCAGGTTGGAAATTGTGTTGTTGTTAGTGGAATCGTCTCTCCCGAACCAAACTCGCCCCCTCATTTATGCCCCCTCCTGCTCCCAAATACTCCCCACATCCTCCATTTATTCTCACTCACTCCCCCTGTTTCCCTCTCCTCCTGTTTGCCCTTCCCTCATTTCCCCTTTTCCCTTCCCTGTTCCCATCTCCCAATTCCCCCCTCGCTTCCCACCCTCCCCCCATTTCCCCCCCTCTCTCTCCCATTTCCCCCTCTCTCCCATTTCCCCCTCTCTCTCCCATTTCCCTCTCTCTCCCATTTCCCCCTCTCTCCCCCATTTCCCCATCCCTCTCTCTCCCATTTCCCCCCTCTCTCTCCCATTTCCCTCTCTCTCTCCCATTTCCCCCTCTCTCCCATTTCCCCCCCTCTCTCCCATTTCCTCCTCTCTCCCATTTCCCCCTCTCCCCCATTTCCCCTCCCTCTCTCCCATTTCCCCCTCTCTCTCCCATTTCCCCCTCTCTCCCATTTCCCCCTCTCTCCCATTTCCCCCTCTCTCTCCCATTTCCCCCCCTCTCCCCCCATTTCCCCCCCCTCTCTCCCATTTCCCCCTCTCTCCCATTTCCCCCTCTCTCCCATTTCCCCCTCTCTCTCCCATTTCCCCCCTCTCCCCCATTTCCCCCTCTCCCCCATTTCCCCCTCTCTCCCATTTCCCCCTCTCTCTCCCCCATTTCCCCCCTCTCTCCCATTTCCCCCTCTCTCCCATTTCCCCCTCTCTCTCCCCCATTTCCCCCTCTCTCTCCCCCATTTCCCCCTCTCTCCCATTTCCCCCCCTCTCTCCCATTTCCCCTCTCTCCCCCATTTCCCCCCTCTCTCCCCCATTTCCCCCTCCTCTCTCCCATTTCCCCCTCTCTCCCCCAGTCCCTCCCCCCCCCACCCGCTCTCCGGGCCATCGGCCGCAGGGTTCGATCCCGCGTGGGTGCAGCATGTCACTGTGAGCCGGCCGTTCTCTCACCCCCACACCCTCCCCGTCAGTTCGGGGACACACAGGCCTCAGTGAGAAATAGGACACGAGGAAAGAGGCAGTGGGTCGATGCAGCCAGCTTTATTCCGATGTCTGGGAAAGCCGCGAGCCCAGCATCACTGTCTCCACACGACGTAGCAGATCCTGAATGACGGGAAGAGCCCCAGTCGGGGAATCAGGGGGATCTGGAACTGCTCCAGTTTCCCTCACTGAAACCGGACATGGCGACAGCAGGAGTAATGGCCGGAGCATTTCCAACTGAACAAAACCGCATTTCTGTAGCAGGGAGTGATACTGCAGCGGGAAGAGGTTCGGTCACACTGAGCTGCAAAACAGCAAAGGAGAGATCATTGTCACCACAAGTCAGCACTCTGGAGTATCCAACCCTATTCCAACCAATGTATACATAGACCGGGACTGTGCACAGTGCTCCGAGTGTGGTCTAACCGAGGGATACGGAGACCGGAACTGTGCACGGTGCTCCCAGTGTGGTCTAACCGAGGGATACGGAGACCGGAACTGTGCACGGTGCTCCCAGTGTGGTCTAACCCAGGGATACGGAGACCGGAACTGTGCACGGTGCTCCGAGTGTGGTCTAACCGAGGGGGATACGGAGACCGGAACTGTGCACGGTGCTCCCAGTGTGGGTCTAACTGAGGGATACGGAGACCGGAACTGTGCACGGTGCTCCGGGTGTGGTGTAACTGAGGGATACGGAGACCGGAACTGTGCACGGTGCTCCCAGTGTGGTCTAACCGAGGGATACGGAGACCGGAACTGTGCACGGTTCTCCGAGTGTGGGTCTAACCGAGGCGGGTACGGAAACCGGAACTGTGCACGGTGCTCCCAGTGTGGTCTAACTGAGAGGATACGGAGACCGGAACTGTGCACGGTGCTCCCAGTGTGGTCTAACCCAGGGATACGGAGACCGGAACTGTGCACGGTGCTCCGAGTGTGGTCTAACCGAGGGGGATATGGAGACCGGAACTGTGCACGGTGCTCCCAGTGTGGGTCTAACCGAGGGATACGGAGACCGGAACTGTGCACGGTGCTCCGGGTGTGGTGTAACTGAGGGATACGGAGACCGGAACTGTGCACGGTGCTCCGAGTGTGGGTCTAACCGAGGGATACGGAGACCGGAACTGTGCACGGTGCTCCCGGTGTGGTCTAACCGAGGGATACGGAGACCGGAACTGTGCACGGTGCTCCCAGTGTGGTCTAACCGAGGGATACGGAGACCGGAACTGTGCACGGTGCTCCCAGTATGGTCTAACCGAGGCGGGTACGGAGACCGGAACTGTGGGACGGTGCTCCGAGTGTGGTCTAAACCGAGGGGGATACGGAGACCGGATCTGTGCACGGTGCTCCGAGTGTGGTCTAACCGAGGAGTACGGAGACCGGAACTGTGCACGGTGCTCCCAGTGTGGGACTAACCGAGGGATACGGAGACCGGGACTGTGCACGGTGCTCCCAGTGTGGTCTAACCGAGGGATACGGAGACCGGAACTGTGCACGGTGCTCCCAGTGTGGTCTAGCCGAGGGATACGGAGACCGGAACTGTGCACGGTGCTCCGAGTGTGGTCTAACCGAGGGATACGGAGACCGGAACTGTGCACGGTGCTCCCAGTGAGTGTCTAACCGAGGGATACGGGGACCAGAACTGTGCACAGTGCTCCCAGTGAGCGTCTAACCGAGGGATACGGAGACTGGAACTGTGCACGGTGCTCCCAGTGTGGTCTAACTGAGGGATACGGAGACCGGAACTGTGCACAGTACTCCGGGTATGGTCTAACCGAGGGATACGGAGACCGGAACTGTGCACGGTGCTCCCAGTGTGGTCTAACCGAGGGATACGGAGACCGGAACTGTGCACGGTGCTCCCAGTGTGGTCTAACCGAGGGATATGGAGACCGGAACTGTGCACGGTGCTCCGAGTGTGGTCTAACCGAGGGGGATACGGAGACCGGAACTGTGCACGGTGCTCCCAGTGTGGTCTAACCGAGGGATACGGAGACCGGAACTGTGCACAGTACTCCGAGTATGGTCTAACCGAGGGATACGGAGACCGGAACTGTGCACGGTGCTCCCAGTGTGGGTCTAACCGAGGTGGATACGGAGACTGGAACTGTGCACGGTGCTCCGAGTGTGGGTCTAACCGAGGGGGATACGGAGACCGGAACTGTGCACGGTGCTCCAAGTGTGGGTCTAACCGAGGGATACGGAGACCGGAACTGTGCACGGTGCTCCAAGTGTGGGTCTAACCGAGGGATACGGAGACCGGAACTGTGCACGGTGCTCCGAGTGTGGGTCTAACCGAGGGATACGGAGACCGGAACTGTGCACGGTGCTCCGAGTGTGGGTCTAACCGAGGGATACGGAGACCGGAACTGTGCACGGTGCTCCTAGTGTGGGTCTAACCGAGGGATACGGAGACCGGAACTGTGCACGGTGCTCCGAGTGTGGGTCTAACCGAGGGATACGGAGACCGGAACTGTGCACGGTGCTCCCGGTGTGGCTCTAACCGAGGGATACGGAGACCGGAACTGTGCACGGTGCTCCGAGTATGGGTCTAACCGAGGGATACGGAGACCGGAACTGTGCACGGTGCTCCCAGTGTGGTCTAACCGAGGGATACGGAGACCAGAACTGTGCACGGTGCTCCGAGTGTGGGTCTAACTGAGGGATACGGAGACCGGAACTGTGCACGGTGCTCCCAGTGCGGTCTAACCGAGGGATACGGAGACCGGAACTGTGCACGGTGCTCCCAGTGTGGGTCTAACCGAGGGATACGGAGACTGGAACTGTGCACGGTGCTCCCAGTGTGGGTCTAACCGAGGGATACGGAGACCGGAACTGTGCATGGTGCTCCGAGTGTGGTCTAACCGAGGGATACGGAGACCGGAACTGTGGATGGTGCTCCCAGTGTGGGTCTAACCGAGGGATACGGAGACCGGAACTGTGCACGGTGCTCCGAGTGTGAGTCTAACCGAGGGATACGGAGACCGGAACTGTGCACGGTGCTCCCAGTGTGGGTCTAACGCAGGGATACGGAGACCGGAACTGTGCACGGAGCTCCCAGTGTGGGTCTAACCGAGGGGTATACGGAGACCGGAACTGTGCACAGTGCTCCGAGCGTGGTCTAACTGAGGGATACGGAGACCGGAACTGTGCACGGTGCTCCCAGTGTGGGTCTAACCGAGGCGGGTACGGAGACCGGAACTGTGCACGGTGCTCCCAGTGTGGGTCTAACCGAGGGGGATACGGAGACCGGAACTGTGCACGGTGCTCCCAGTGTGGTCTAACCGAGGCGGGTACGGAGACCGGAACTGTGCACCGTGCTCCCAGTGTGGTCTAACCGAGGGGATACGGAGACCGGAAATGTGCACGGTGCTCCCAGTGTGGTCTAACCGAGGGATACGGAGACCGGAACTGTGCACGGTGCTCCCAGTGTGGGTCTAACTGAGGGATACGGAGACCGGAACTGTGCACGGTGCTCCGAGTGTGGTCTAACCGAGGCGGGTACGGAGACCGGAACTGTGCACGGTGCTCCCAGTGTGGTCTAACCGAGGGTTACGGAGACCGGAACTGTGCACGGTGCTCCGAGTGTGGTCTAACCGAGGGATACGGAGACTGGAACTGTGCACGGTGCTCCCAGTGTGGGTCTAACCAAGGGATACGGAGACCGGAACTGTGCACAGTGCTCCGAGTGTGGTCTACCCGTGGGATATGGAGACCGGAACTGTGCACGGAGCTCCCAGTGTGGGTCTAACCGAGGCGGGTACGGAGACCGGAACTGTGCACGGTGCTCCCAGTGTGGGTCTAACCGAGGCGGGTACGGAGACCGGAACTGTGCACGGTGCTCCGAGTGTGGTCTAACCGAGGCGGGTACGGAGACCGGAACTGTGCACGGTGCTCCGAGTGTGGGCTAACAGAGGCGGGCACGGAGACCGGAACAGTGCACGGTGCTCCGAGTGTGGGTCTAACCGAGGGATACGGAGACCGGAACTGTGCACGGTGCTCCGAGTGTGGGTCTAACCGAGGGATACGGAGACCGGAACTGTGCACGGTGCTCCCAGTGTGGTTTAACCGAGGGGGATATGAAGACCGGAACTGTGCACGGTGCTCCCAGTGTGGGTCTAACCGAGGGATACGGAGACCGGAACTGAGCACGGTGCTCCCAGTGTGGTCTAACCGAGGGATACGGAGACCGGAACTGAGCACGGTGCTCCGAGTGTGGTCTAACCGAGGGATACGGAGACCGGAACTGTGTACGGTGCTCCGAGTGTGGTCTAACCGAGGGATACGGAGACCGGGACTGTGCACGGTGCTCCCAGTGTGGGTCTAACCGAGGCGGGTACGGAGACCGGAACTGTGCACGGTGCTCCGAGTGTGGTCTAACCAAGGGATACGGAGACCGGAACTGTGCACGGTGCTCCCAGTGTGGTCTAACCGAGGGGGATACGGAGACCGGAACTGTGCACGGTGCTCCGAGTGTGGTCTAACCAAGGGATACGGAGACCGGAACTGTGCACAGTGCTCCCAGTGTGGTCTAACCGAGGGATACGGAGACCGGGACTGTGCACGGTGCTCCCAGTGTGGGTCTAACCGAGGGATACGGAGACCGGAACTGTGCATGGTGCTCCCAGTGTGGTCTAGCCGAGGGATACGGAGACCGGAACTGTGCACGGTGCTCCCAGTGTGGGGACTATTCCATCAGACTCCTGACTCTTGCCTTGTCGATGGTGGACAGGCTTTGGGGACTCAGCAGCTGAGGGACGCAGTAAGGGATGCGCTGAGCTCCCGATTGCCTGACCTGGATCGCGTCCTCTCTTGGCGAGATGGGGCTGTAGCAACATCAGCACGCCAACCAGCAAAAGCAGCTCTTTCCCCATCTTGTCCCAGGCTGCTGCTGCCGCCTCTGCAGCGTCTCAGTGAGGAGCCGGCAGCAATGGGTGCCCTTTACATGCAGAGCCAGGATTAGTAATCACGCCCACTGACCCGGAGAGGACTGGACACGCGTTCCGCACGGCAGAGCGGCTCACTAACTGAGACCAGCTGGGACTGGAATCCTAAACTAAATGTGTCTCCCCTCCGCCCTGTCTGCTGGGGCCTGGCGAGGACTTCAGGGGATCCTTCGCTGTGTATCCAGTAAGAGCCAGGCTGCAGGGACGAGGGCCACTTGGCCCATCGTCTTCCTGCTGGCTCTTTGAAAAGAGCAGCTGAATGAGGCTCCCACTCCAACTCTTTGTCAATCTTTCCCTTTTCCATTATAGACCCCGTTCTCTAACCAACCCCCCCCCCCACCCTCCACCCACCCCTCCACCCACCCCTCCACCCAGCCCTCCACCAACTTTTGGAAGTTCCTGCTGAACTTGCTTCCGTTTCCGTCCCAGCGAGCAGACTCGGGATCACAGCAACTGGCTGTGTACAAAGACACCTGGTCTCCTTATCCAGTTCACGGACCAACGGTGTGCAACGTGCGTCTCCTGTTTACTCAGTGAGAAGCATGTGACAGTCACTATTGGAAGATGGGTTGGAGAGCTCTCCCCCCCCGCAACGCTCGGGGTCCCTGTGAAGTCATTGACAGGATCACCCCAATTCCATTCTCCATTCACCGTCTCCGTGGGGTTGGTGGGATCCTCCTGTGCGCAAATTGGCTTCCCCGCTTCCCCGATTCTCACCGGCGACAGGGAACTCATTGTCCGTACTGAACTCCGGGATGACCTGGGGCTGAGAAAGGTGCTGCCCAGCCGTCTCTCTTCCATATCCCATCACCCCTGCCCTTCCTCTCTGCCCTCTCTCTTTCTCTCCATCTCACACTTTCTCTCTCCACCTTTCTCTCAGTCTCTCTCTCTCTCTCTCTCTCTGTCTCACTCTCTCCTTTTGCCTCCCTGTCTCTGTGCCTCCTTCTCATGAGACCCTCTCTTTCCTGCAATCTCTCTCTCTCTCTCTCTCTCTCTCTCTCGGCTCCCCTCTCCCATCTCCCTCTGACCCCTTCTCTCTCGCACCATTTGTTCCTTGGCTCTTGCTCCATCTCACTCTGTGCCTCCCATTCACTCTCTCTGACTCCTCATTCCTGCAGAAGACCATAGGACACAGGAGCAGAAATTAGACCATTCGGCCCATCGAGTCTGCTCCGCCATTCAATCATGGCTGATAAGTTTCTCAACCCCATTCTCCTGCCTTCTCCCCGTAACCTTTGATCCCCTTACCAATCAAGAACCTACCTATCTCGGTCTTAAATACACTCAATGACCCGGCCTCCACAGCCTTCTGTGACAATGAATTCCATAGATTCACCACTCTCTGGCTAAAGATGTTTCTCCTCATCTCTGTCCTAAAAGGTCTTCCCTTTACTCTGAGGCGGTGCCCTCAGGTCCTAGTCTCTCCTACTAATGGGAACATCTTCCCCACGTCCACTCTATCCAGGCCTTTCAGTATTCTGTAAGTTTCAATCAGATCCCCCCCTCATCCTTCTAAACTCCATCAAGTATTGACCCAGAGTCCTCAAACCTTCCTCATATGTTAAGCCTTTCATTCCTGGGATCATTCTCGTGAACCTCCTCTGGACCCTCTCCAGGGCCAGCACATCCTTCCTGAGATACGGGACCCAAAATTACTCACAATATTCTAAATGTGGTCTGACCAGAGCCTTATAAAGCCTCAGCAGTACATCCCTGCTTTTATATTCTAGTCCTCTCGAAATAAATGCCAACATTGCATTTGCCTTCCTAACTACCAACTCAACCTGCAAGTTAACCTTAAGAGAATCCTGGACTCGGACTCCCAAGTCCCTTTGCACTCCAGATTTCTGAATTCTCTCCCCATTTAGAAAATAGTCTATGCCTCTATTCTTCCTACCAAAGTGCCTGACCTCACACTTCCCCACGTTGTATTCCATCTGCCACTTCTTTGCCCATTCTCCTATCCTGTCCACATCCGTCTGCAGCCTCCCCGCCTCCTCAATACTACCTGTCCCTCCACCTATCTTTGTATCATCTGCAAACTTAGCCAGGATGCCCTCAGTTCCTTCATCTAGATCATTAATGTGTAAAGTGAAAAGTTGTGGTCCCAACACTGACCCCTGCGGAACTCCACTAGTCACCGGCCGCCATCCTGAGAAGTACCCCCTTATCCCCACTCTCTGCCTCCTGCCAGACAGCCAATCTTCTATCCATGCTAGTACCTTGCCTCTAACACCATGGGCTCTTATCTTACTGAGCAGCCTCCTGTGCAGCACCTTGTCAAAGGCCTTCTGGAAGTCCAAGTAGATAACATCCACTGGCTCTCCTGTGTCTAACCTACTCGTTACCTCCTCAAAGAATTCGGACAGATTTGTCTGTTAGACAAATTGGAATCTGTCTGTTAGACAATAAGAACGGCCCCTCTGACTCTCCAATGTCCCCAACATCTCCAGCTCTCTCTCACTTTGCTCCATCCATCAGCCAGGTGGTTAAATATTTCTCACTGAAGCTGTTAAATATTTGCCCCTGGTGCGGAACTGCCCAGTCCCCAGTCACCTCGCTGTCTGACCCCTTTTAGCAAGGTGCAAGGAACAAGCTGTCCCTCAATATCAACCAAGAGCAGCTCGCAGCCTGTCATTGGGGATAATACACAAACTCTCAACGATCGAGTGTTGGAAGATTAACTCACTACATGTGGTGAAATACTGTGTGGAGGTGTTATATCAGCAGAATATATTAACACAGACAAATGTGCACACACACAAAATCTGATTATTAAAGGGAAGGCACAGATTGTACCTCAGTCTCAGGGTATGGACGTCGTAAACATGGCCAGCATTTATTACCCATCCTTAATTGCCCCCTTGAGAAGGTGGTGGGTGAGACGCATTCATGAGCCGCTGCAGTCCCCGTGTGGTGTAGGTACACCCACGGCGCTGTTAGGGAGGGAGTTCCAGGATTTTGTCCGTGTGGTGTAGGTACACCCACGCCGCTGTTAGGGAGGGAGTTCCAGGATTTTGTCCGTGTGGTGTAGGTACACCCACGGCGCTGTTAGGGAGGGAGTTCCAGGATTTTGTCCCCGTCTGGTGTAGGTACACCCACGGCACTGTTAGGGAGGGAGTTCCAGGATTTTGTCCCCGTGTGGTGTAGGTACACCCACGGCGCTGTTAGGGAGGGAGTTCCAGGATTTTGTCCCCGTGCGGTGTAGGTACACCCACGGCACTGTTAGGGAGGGAGTTCCAGGATTTTGTCCCCGTGTGGTGTAGGTACACCCACGGCGCTGTTAGGGAGGGAGTTCCAGGATTTTGTCCGTGTGGTGTAGGTACACCCACAGTGCTGTTAGGGAGGGAGTTCCAGGATTTTGTCCCGTGTGGTGTAGGTACACCCACGGTGCTGTTAGGGAGGGAGTTTCAGGATTTTGTCCCGTGTGGTGTAGGTACACCCACGGTGCTGTTAGGGAGGGAGTTCCAGGATTTTGTCCCGTTTGGTGTAGGTACACCCACGGCGCTGTTAGGGAGGGAGTTCCAGGATTTTGTCCGTGTGGTGTAGGTACACCCACGGCGCTGTTAGGGAGGGAGTTCCAGGATTTTGTCCCGTTTGGTGTAGGTACACCCACGGCGCTGTTAGGGAGGGAGTTCCAGGATTTTGTCCGTGTGGTGTAGGTACACCCACGGCGCTGTTAGGGAGGGAGTTCCAGGATTTTGTCCGTGTGGCGTAGGTACACCCACGGCGCTGTTAGGGAGGGAGTTCCAGGATTTTGTCCCTGTGGTGTAGGTACACCCACGGCGCTGTTAGGGAGGGATTTCCAGGGTTTTGTATGTGTGGGTGTGTGTGTGTGTATGCGAGTATCTGTGGGTGTGTATGAGTG
This sequence comes from Isurus oxyrinchus, assembly GCA_026770705.1. Taxonomy (NCBI): domain Eukaryota; kingdom Metazoa; phylum Chordata; class Chondrichthyes; order Lamniformes; family Lamnidae; genus Isurus; species Isurus oxyrinchus. The sequence continues at coordinate 10,705 of JANJGN010004698.1, forward strand.
CGTGTGTGAGTGTTTGTGTGTGTCTCTCTGAGTGTGTGTGTGAGACTGTGATTGTGTGTGTCTCTGATAGTGTGTGTGAGAGTGTTTGTGATTGCGCAAGTGTGAGTGTGAGGGTGTGTGTGTGTATGAATGTGTGTATGAGTGTGTGCGAGTATGTGTGGGTGTTTGTGTTTGTGTGTATGAGTGTGTGTGTGAGTGTGTGTGCATGAGTATGTGTGGGTGTGTGTGTGTGTGTGTGTGTGTATGTATGTGTGTATGAGTGTGTGCGAGTATGTGTGGGTGTTTGTGTTTGTGTGTATGAGTGTGTGTGTGAGTGTGTGTGCATGAGTATGTGTGGGTGTGTGTGTGTGTGTATGAATGTGTGTATGAGTGTGTGCGAGTATGTGTGGGTGTTTGTGTTTGTGTGTATGAGTGTGTGTGTGAGTGTGTGTGCATGAGTATGTGTGGGTGTGTGTGTGTGTGTATGTGTATGAGTGTGTGTACGAGTATATGTGTGTGTGTGTGAGTGTGTGTGCCCGAGTATATGTAGGTGTGTGTGTATGAGTGTGTGAGTGTGTATGAGTGTGTGTGTGAGTATGTGTGTGTGTGAGTATTTGTGGGTGTGTGAGTGTGTGTATGAGTGTGTGTGTGAGTGTGTGTGAGTGTGTATGAGTGTGTGTGTGAGTAAGTGTGGGTGTGTGTGTTTGTGTGTGTGTGAGTATGTGTGCGTGAGTATGTGTGGGTGTGTGTGTGTGAGTGTGTGTGAGCGGGTGTGCGAGTATGTGTGGGTGGATGTGTGTCTGTGAATGAGTGTGCGAGTATGTGTGGGTGTGTGTGCGAGTATGTGTGGGTGTGTGCAAGTATGTGTGGGTGTGTGCGAGTATGTGTGGGGGTGTGTGTGAGTATGTGTGGGGGTGTGTGCGAGTATGTGTGGGTGTGTGCGAGTAAGTGTGGGTGTGTGTGTGTGAGTGTGTGAGCGTGAGTGAGTGTGTGGGAATGTGTATGAGTGTGTGAGAGTGTATGAGTGTGTGGGAATGTGTGTGTTGGTCTGTGTGTGTATGAGTGTGTGAGCGTGAGTGAGTGTGTGGGAATGTGTGTGTGTTGGTGTGTGTGTGTGTATGAGTGTGTGAGTGAGTGTGTGGGAATGTGTATGTGTGTGTGTGTGTATGAGTGTGTGAGCGTGAGTGAGTGTGTGGGTGTGTGTATGTGTGTGTGTGTGTGTATGAGTGTGTGAGCGTGAGTGAGTGTGTGGGTGTGTGTATGTGTGTGTGTGTGTGTATGAGTGTGTGAGCGTGAGTGAGTGTGTGGGAATGTGTGTGTGTTGGTGTGTGTGTGTGTATGAGTGTGTGAGTGAGTGTGTGGGAATGTGTATGTGTGTGTGTGTATGAGTGTGTGAGCGTGAGTGAGTGTGTGGGTGTGTGTATGTGTGTGTGTGTATGTATGAGTGTGTGAGCGTGAGTGAGTGTGTGGCAATGTGTATGAGTGTGTGAGAGTGTATGAGTGTGTGGAAATGTGTGTGTTGGTCTGTGTGTGTATGAGTGTGTGAGCATGAGTGAGTGTGTGGGAATGTGTGTGTGTTGGTGTGTGTGTGTGTATGAGTGTGTGAGCATGAGTGAGTGTGTGGGAATGTGTGTGTGTTGGTGTGTGTGTGTGTATGAGTGTGTGAGCGTGAGTGAGTGTGTGGGAATGTGTGTGTGTGGGTGTGTGCGTGTGTATGAGTGTGTGGGAATGTGTGTGTGTGGGTGTGTGTGTGTGTGTATGAGTGTGTGAGCGTGAGTGAGTGTGTGGGAATGTGTGTGTGTATGTGTGTATGAGTG
>JANJGN010004698.1:20000-30911 GCA_026770705.1 Isurus oxyrinchus
TGTGTGCATGAGTGTGTGAGAGTGTATGAATGTGTGGGAAGTGTGTGTGTGTATATGAGTGTGTGAGTGAGTGTGTGGGTGTGTGTGTGCATGAGTGTGTGAGAGTGTATGAATGTGTGGGAAGTGTGTGTGTGTATATGAGTGTGTGAGTGTGATCGTGTGGGAATGTGTGTGTGTGTGTGTGTGTATGAGTGTGTGAGTGTGAGTGTGTGAGTGTGAGTGAGTGTGGGAATGTGTGTGTGTGTGTGTATGAGTGTGTGAGAGTGTATGAGTGTGTGGGAAGTGTATGTGTGTGTGTGTGTATATGAGTGTGTGAGTGTGAGTGAGTGTGTGGGAATGTGTGTGTATGAGTGTGTGAGTGTGATCGTGTGGGAATGTGTGTGTGTGTGTATGAGTGTGTGAGTGTGTGTGTGAGTGTGAGTGAGTGTGGGAATGTGTGTGTGTGTGTGTGTGTATGAGTGTGTGAGTGTGAGTGTGTGAGTGTGAGTGAGTGTGGGAATGTGTGTGTGTGTGTGTATGAGTGTGTGAGTGTGAGTGTGTGAGTGTGTGGGAATGTGTGTGTGTGTGTGTGTGTGTGTGTGTGTGTATATGAGTGTGTCAGTGAGAGTCTGTGCGCTTGTGGAGCATCCGTGAGGTGGAGAGTGTTGTGGATAGCACGTATAGTGAGCTGGTCACACCGCAGGGTAAGAGTCCACAGGCAGGAAGGGAATGGGTGACCACCAGACAGAGCAAGAGGACGAGGCAGGCATCGCAGGAATCTCCTGTGGCTATTCCCCTGCAAAACAGATACACCGCTTTGGATACTGTTGGGGGGAACGGCCTCTCAGGGGAAAGCAGCCACAGACAAACGTGTTGCACCGTGTTGGGCTCTGCTGCACAGGGCAGGAGTAATAAAAAAGTGTGGGAATGCGATAGTGAGAGGGGATTCGACTGTGGGGGAGTAGATAGGCGTTTCTGTGGCTGCAAGCCAGACTCCAGGATGGTGTGTTGTCTCCCTGGTGCTAGGGTCAAGGACGTCTCAGAGCGGCTAGAGGACATTCTGAAGGGGGAGGGTGAACGGCCAGTGGTTGTGGTGCACGTTGGTAGAAACCGCATAGGTAAAAAAACGGGATGCGTTTCCGAAAGCAGAATATAGGGAGTTGGGAAGTGAGTTGAGGAGTAGGACCTGAAAGGTGGTGATCTCGGGATGACTACCAGTTCCACGTGCCAGTCCGAGTAGAAACAGCAGGATGTATCGGATGAAATACGTGGCTGAAGAGATGGTGTGAGGGGGGAAGGGTTTCAGATTCCTGGGGCATTGGGACCGGTCCTGGGGGAGGTGGGGCCGGTACAAACTGGACGGGGTTACACCCGGGCAGGACCGGGACTGATGTCCTGGGGGGGGGGGAGTATTTGCTACCGTGGTTGGGGAGGGTTCAAACTAAAATGCCAGGGGGATGGGGACCGACGCAAGGAGTCAGAGGAAGGGGGGGGAGTCAAAGGCAAGAAGCAAAGACGGAAAGCGGAATAAGAAAAGTGACTGGCAGAGAAATCAAGGGCAGGAATCAAACAGGGCCTCAGTGAAAAATAGTGGGAACGGGACAAGTAATGTCAAAAAGACAAGCCTTAAGGCGTTGTGCCTTAACGCGAGGAGCATTCGCAATAAAGTGGATGAATTAACCGGGCAAATCGATGTAAACAGGTATGATATAGTCGGGATTACGGAGACAAGGCTGCAGGGTGACCAGGGATGGGAGCTGAACATCCAGGGGTGTTCAGTATTTAGGAAGGACAGACAGAAAGGAAAAGGCGGTGGAGCTGCATCGCTGGTTAAAGAGGAAATTAACGCAATAGCGAGGAAAGATATTGGCTCCGACCATGTGGAATCTGTATGGGTAGAACTGAGAAACACTAAGGGGCAAAAAACATTAGTGGGGATTGTATCTGGACCCCCAAACTGTAGTGGTGATGTTGGGAATGGCATTAAACAGGAAATTAGAGACGCATGTAGTAAAGGAACATCTGTAATTATGAACAAAAACAGAATTACCTGGAAAAACTCAGTAGGTCTGGCAGCATCGGCGGAGGAGAAAAGAGTTGACGTTTCGAGTCCTCATGACCCTTCGACAGAACTTGATGTAATTATGGGTGACTTTAATATGCATGTAGATTGGGCAAATCAGATTAGTAACAATACTGTGGAGGAGGAATTCCTGCAGTGTACACAGGATGGTTTTCTGGACCAGTACGTTGACGAACCATCGACAGAACAGGCCATCCGAGACTGGGTGTTGTGTAATGGGAAAGGAATAACTGGCAATCTAGCTGTGTGAGGCCCCTTGGGGGATGAGTGACCATAATGTGGTAGAATTCTTCATCAAGGTGGAGAGTCACGTAGTTGTTGCTGAGACGTGGGTCCTGAAGCTTAATAAAGGAAACTACGCTGGTATGAGGCCTGAGCTGGCTATGATGGATTGGGAAACGTTACCTAAAGGGGTGACGGTGGACAGGCAAAGGCAAACATTCAAAGAGCGCATGGGTGAACTGCAACAGTTATTTATTCCTGTCTGACGCAAGAGTTAAACAGGAAAGGTGGCCAAACCATGGCTTTCAAGGGAAATTAGAGATAGTATTAGATCCAAGGAAGAGGCATAGAAATTGGCCAGAAAAAACAACAGACCTGAGGATTGGGAGCAGTTTAGAATTCAGCAAAGGGGGACCAAGGGGTTGATTAAGAAGGGGAAAATAGAGTACAAGAGTAAACTTGCAGGGAACATAAAAACTGACTGTAAAAGTTTCTATAGATATGTGAAGAGATAAAGATTGGTGAAGACAAATGTAGGTCCCTTACAGTCAGAAACAGGGGAATGTATAATGGGGAACATAGAAATGGCTGACCAACTAAATACATATTTTAGTTCTGTCTTCACAAAGGAGGACACTAATAACATACCAGAAATGTTGGGAAACACAGGGTTTAGTGAGAGGGAGGAGCTGTTAGTAGGGAAATGGTGTTGGGGAAATTGATGGGATTGAAGACTGATAAATCCCCGGGGCCTGATAATCTACATCCCAGAGTATTTAAGGAAGTGGCCCGAGAAATAGTGGATGCATTGGTGGTCATCTTTCGAGATTCTATAGACTCTGGAACAGTTCCTACAGATTGGAGGGTAGCTAATGTAACCCCACTATTTAAAAAGGGAGGTAGCGAGAAAGCAGGGAATTATAGACCAGTCAGCCTGACGTCGGTAGTGGGGAAAATTCTAGAGTCCATTATAAAAGATTTAATAGCTGAGCACTTGGAAAACAGCGGCAGAATCGGACAGAGTCAGCATGGATTTATGAAAGGGAAATCGTGCTTGACAAATCTACTGGAATTTTTCGAGGATGTAACTAGTAGAGTTGATGAGGGGGAGCCAGTGGATGTGGTTTATTTGGACTTTCAGAAGGCTTTCGACAAAGTCCCACATAAGAGATTGGTGTGTAAAATTAAAGCACATGGGATTGGGGGGTAGTGTATTGAGATGCATAGAAAACTAGGTGGCAGACAGGAAACTAACAGTAGGAATAAACGGGCCTTTTTCCGAATGGCAGGCACTGACGAGTGGGGTACCGCAGGGATCGGTGCTGGGACCCAGCTGTTCACAATATATATTCATGATTTAGATGAGGGAATTAAATGTAATATCTCCAGATTTGCAGATGACACAAAGCTGGGTGGGAGGGTGAGCTGTGAGGGGGATGCAGAGATGCTTCAGTGTGATTTGGACAAATTGAGTGAGTGGGCAAATGCATGGCAGATGCAGTGTAATGTGGATAAATGTGAGGTTATCCATTTTGGTGGCAAAAACAGGAAGGCAGTTTATTATCTGAATGGCTATAAATTGAGAGAGGGGAATGTGCAACGAGACCTGGGTGTCCCTGTACACCAGTCGCTGAAGGTAAGTATGCAGGTACAGCAGGCGGTAAAGGCAAATGGTATGTTGGCCTTCATAGTGAGAGGATTCGAGTACAGGAACAGGGATGTCTTGCTGCAATTGTACAGGGCCTTGGTGAGACCACACCTGGAATATTGGGTGCAGTTCAGGTCTCCTTATCTGAGGAAGGATGTTCTTGCTACAGAGGGAGAGCAACGAAGGTTTACCCGACTGATTCCTGGGATGGCGGGACTGACATATGAGGAGAGATTGAGTCAGTTAGGATTATATTCGCTGGAGGTCAGAAGAATGAGGGGGGATCTCACATGAACCAATAAAATTCGAACATAACGAGATGCAGGAAGGATGTTCCCGATGGTGGGGGGAGTCCAGAACCAGGGGTCACAGTCTGAGGATACGGGGTAGACCATTTAGGACTGAGATGAGGAGAAATGTCTTCACCCAGAGAGCGGTGAGACTGTGGGATTCACTACCACAGAAAGGAGTTGAGGCCAAAACATTGTATATTTTCAAGAGGGAGTTAGATGTATGGCTTGGGGTGAGGGGGATTAGAGGGTATGGGGAGAAAGTGGGAGAAGGATATTGAGTTGGAAGATCAGCCAGGATGATAATGAATAGCGGAGCAGGATTGTTTATTGCCCCTGCTGGGTGACCCATTATTTCCCCCTCTGGGTTTCTCTCTATTTCCCCCTCTGGGTTTCTCTCTATTTCCCCCTCTGGGGGTCTCTCTATTTCCCCCTCTGGGGGTCTCTCTATTTCCCCCTCTGGGGGTCTCTCTATTTCGCCCTCTGGGGGTCTCTCTATTTCCCCCTCTGGGTTTCTCTCTATTTCCCCCTCTGGGGGTCTCTCTATTTCCCCCTCTGGGGGTCTCTCTATTTCCCCCTCTGGGGGTCTCTCTATTTCCCCCTCTGGGTTTCTCTCTATTTCCCCCTCTGGGTTTCTCTCTATTTCCCCCTCTGGGGGTCTCTCTATTTCCCCCTCTGGGTTTCTCTCTATTTCCCCCTCTGGGGGTCTCTCTATTTCCCCCTCTGGGTTTCTCTCTATTTCCCCCTCTGGGTTTCTCTCTATTTCCCCTCTGGGGGTCTCTCTATTTCCCCCTCTGGGGGTCTCTCTATTTCCCCCTCTGGGTTTCTCTCTATTTCCCCCACTGGGTTTCTCTCTATTTCCCCCTCTGGGGGTCTCTCTATTTCCCCCTCTGAGGGTCTCTCTATTTCCCCCTCTGGGTTTCTCTCTATTTCCCCCTCTGGGTTTCTCTCTATTTCCCCCTCTGGGTTTCTCTCTATTTCCCCCTCTGGGGGTCTCTCTATTTCCCCCTCTGGGGGTCTCTCTATTTCCCCCTCTGGGTTTCTCTCTATTTCCCCCTCTGGGGGTCTCTCTATTTCCCCCTCTGGGGGTCTCTCTATTTCCCCCTCTGTGTTTCTCTCTATTTCCCCCTCTGGGGGTCTCTCTATTTCCCCCTCTGGGTTTCTCTCTATTTCCCCCTCTGGGGGTCTCTCTATTTCCCCCTCTGGGTTTCTCTCTATTTCCCCCTCTGGGGGTCTCTCTATTTCCCCCTCTGGGTTCTCTCTATTTCCCCCTCTGGGGGTCTCTCTATTTCCCCCTCTGGGGGTCTCTCTATTTCCCCCTCTGGGTTTCTCTCTATTTCCCCCTCTGGGGTCTCTCTATTTCCCCCTCTGGGTTTCTCTCTATTTCCCCCTCTGGGTTTCTCTCTATTTCCCCCTCTGGGGGTCTCTCTATTTCCCCCTCTGGGTTTCTCTCTTTTCCCCCCTCTGGGTTTCTCTCTATTTCCCCCTCTGGGGGTCTCTCTATTTCCCCCTCTGGGGGTCTCTCTATTTCCCCCTCTGGGTTTCTCTCTATTTCCCCCTCTGGGTTTCTCTCTGTTTCCCCCTCTGGGTTTCTCTCTATTTCCCCCTCTGGGGGTCTCTCTATTTCCCCCTCTGGGGGTCTCTCTATTTCCCCCTCTGGGTTTCTCTCTTTTTCCCCCTCTGGGTTTCTCTCTATTTCCCCCTCTGGGGGTCTCTCTATTTCCCCCTCTGGGGGTCTCTCTATTTCCCCCTCTGGGGGTCTCTCTATTTCCCCCTCTGGGTTTCTCTCTATTTCCCCCTCTGGGGGTCTCTCTATTTCCCCCCCTGGGGGTCTCTCTATTTCCCCCTCTGGGGGTCTCTCTATTTCCCCCTTTGGGGGTCTCTCTATTTCCCCCTCTGGGTTTCTCTCTATTTCCCCCTCTGGGGGTCTCTCTATTTCCCCCTCTGGGGGTCTCTCTATTTCCCCCTCTGGGTTTCTCTCTATTTCCGCCTCTGGGGGTCTCTCTATTTCCCCCTCTGGGTTTCTCTCTATTTCCCCCTCTGGGGGTGTCTCTATTTCCCCCTCTGGGGGTCTCTCTATTTCCCCCCCTGGGGGTCTCTCTATTTCCCCCCCTGGGGGTCTCTCTATTTCCCCCCCTGGGGGTCTCTCTATTTCCCCCTCTGGGGGTCTCTCTATTTCCCCCTCTGGGGGTCTCTCTATTTCCCCCTCTGGGTTTCTCTCTATTTCCCCCTCTGGGTTTCTCTCTATTTCCCCCTCTGGGTTTCTCGCTATTTCCCCCTCTGGGGGTCTCTCTATTTCCCCCTCTGGGTTTCTCTCTATTTCCCCCTCTGGGGGTCTCTCTATTTCCCCCTCTGGGGGTCTCTCTATTTCCCCCTCTGGGGGTCTCTCTATTTCCCCCTCTGGGTTGCTCTCTATTTCCCCCTCTGGGGGTCTCTCTATTTCCCCCTCTGGGGGTCTCTCTATTTCCCCCTCTGGGTTTCTCTCTATTTCCCCCTCTGGGTTTCTCTCTATTTCCCCCCCTGGGGGTCTCTCTATTTCCCCCTCTGGGGGTCTCTCTATTTCCCCCTCTAGGGGTCTCTCTATTTCCCCCTCTTGGGTTTCTCTCTATTTCCCCCTCTGGGGGTCTCTCTATTTCCCCCTCTGGGGGTCTCTCTATTTCCCCCTCTGGGTTTCTCTCTATTTCCCTCCCTGGGGGTCTCTCTATTTCCCCCCCTGGGGGTCTCTCTATTTCCCCCCCTGGGGGTCTCTCTATTTCCCCCTCTGGGGGTCTCTCTATTTCCCCCTCTGGGTTTCTCTCTATTTCCCCCTCTGGGGGTCTCTCTATTTCCCCCTCTGGGTTTCTCTCTATTTCCCCCCCTGGGTTTCTCTCTATTTCCCCCTCTGGGGGTCTCTCTATTTCCCCCTCTGGGGGTCTCTCTATTTCCCCCTCTGGGTTTCTCGCTATTTCCCCCTCTGGGGGTCTCTCTATTTCCCCCTCTGGGGGTCTCTCTATTTCCCCCTCTGGGTTTCTCTCTATTTCCCCCTCTGGGGGTCTCTCTATTTCCCCCTCTGGGGGTCTCTCTATTTCCCCTCTGGGTTTCTCTCTATTTCCCCCTCTGGGTTTCTCTCTATTTCCCCCTCTGGGTTTCTCTCTATTTCCCCCTCTGGGGGTCTCTCTATTTCCCCCTCTGGGGTCTCTCTATTTCCCCCTCTGGGTTTCTCTCTATTTCCCCCTCTGGGGGTCTCTCTATTTCCCCCTCTGGGGTCTCTCTATTTCCCCCTCTGGGGGTCTCTCTATTTCCCCCTCTGGGTTTCTCTCTATTTCCCCCTCTGGGTTTCTCTCTATTTCCCCCTCTGGGGGTCTCTCTATTTCCCCCTCTGGGTTTCTCTCTATTTCCCCCTCTGGGGGTCTCTCTATTTCCCCCTCTGGGGGTCTCTCTATTTCCCCCTCTGGGTTTCTCTCTATTTCCCCTCTGGGAGTCTCTCTATTTCCCCCTCTGGGGGTCTCTCTATTTCCCCCTCTGGGTTTCTCTCTATTTCCCCCTCTGGGGGTCTCTCTATTTCCCCCTCTGGGTTTCTCTCTATTTCCCCCTCTGGGGGTGTCTCTATTTCCCCCTCTGGGTTTCTCTCTATTTCCCCCTCTGGGGGTCTCTCTATTTCCCCCCTGGGGGTCTCTCTATTTCCCCCTCTGGGGGTCTCTCTATTTCCCCCTCTGGGGGTCTCTCTATTTCCCCCTCTGGGGGTCTCTCTATTTCCCCCTCTGGGTTTCTCTCTATTTCCCCCTCTGGGTTTCTCTCTATTTCCCCCTCTGGGTTTCTCGCTATTTCCCCCTCTGGGGGTCTCTCTATTTCCCCCTCTGGGTTTCTCTCTATTTCCCCCTCTGGGGGTCTCTCTATTTCCCCCTCTGGGGGTCTCTCTATTTCCCCCTCTGGGGGTCTCTCTATTTCCCCTCTGGGTTTCTCTCTATTTCCCCCTCTGGGGGTCTCTCTATTTCCCCCTCTGGGGGTCTCTCTATTTCCCCCTCTGGGGGTCTCTCTATTTCCCCCTCTGGGGGTCTCTCTATTTCCCCCTCTGGGTTTCTCTCTATTTCCCCCTCTGGGGGTCTCTCTATTTCCCCCTCTGTGTTTCTCTCTATTTCCCCCTCTGGGTTTCTCTCTATTTCCCCCTCTGGGTTTCTCTCTATTTCCCCCTCTGGGGGTCTCTCTATTTCCCCCTCTGGGGGTCTCTCTATTTCCCCCTCTGGGGGTCTCTCTATTTCCCCCTCTGGGTTTCTCTCTATTTCCCCCTCTGGGGGTCTCTCTATTTCCCCCTCTGGGTTTCTCTCTATTTCCCCCTCTGGGTTTCTCTCTATTTCCCCCTCTGGGGGTCTCTCTATTTCCCCCTCTGGTTTTCTCTCTATTTCCCCCTCTGGGGGTCTCTCTATTTCCCCCTCTGGGGGTCTCTCTATTTCCCCCTCTGGGTTTCTCTCTATTTCCCCCTCTGGGTTTCTCTCTATTTCCCCCACTGGGGGTCTCTCTATTTCCCCCTCTGGGGGTCTCTCTATTTCCCCCTCTGGGTTTCTCTCTATTTCCCCCTCTGGGGGTCTCTCTATTTCCCCCTCTGGGGGTCTCTCTATTTCCCCCTCTGGGGGTCTCTCTATTTCCCCCTCTGGGTTTCTCTCTATTTCCCCCTCTGGGGGTCTCTCTATTTCCCCCTCTGGGGGTCTCTCTATTTCCCCCTCTGGGTTTCTCTCTTTTTCCCCCTCTGGGGGTCTCTCTATTTCCCCCTCTGGGGGTCTCTTTATTTCCCCCTCTGGGGGTCTCTCTATTTCCCCCTCTGGGTTTCTCTCTATTTCCCCCTCTGGGTTTCTCTCTATTTCCCCCTCTGGGGGTCTCTCTATTTCCCCCTCTGGGGGTCTCTCTATTTCCCCCTCTGGGCGTCTCTCTATTTCCCCCTCTGGGGGTCTCTCTATTTCCCCCTCTGGGGGTCTCTCTATTTCCCCCTCTGGGTTTCTCTCTATTTCCCCCTCTGGGGGTCTCTCTATTTCCCCCTCTGGGTTTCTCTCTATTTCCCCCTCTGGGGTCTCTCTATTTCCCCTCTGGGTTTCTCTCTATTTCCCCCTCTGGGGGTGTCTCTATTTCCCCCTCTGGGGGTCTCTCTATTTCCCCCTCTGGGGTTTCTCTCTATTTCCCCCTCTGGGCGTCTCTCTATTTCCCCCTCTGGGGGTCTCTCTATTTCCCCCTCTGGGGGTCTCTCTATTTCCCCCTCTGGGGGTCTCTCTATTTCCCCCTCTGGGTTTCTCTCTATTTCCCCCTCTGGGGGTCTCTCTATTTCCCCCTCTGGGTTTCTCTCTATTTCCCCCTCTGGGCGTCTCTCTATTTCCCCCTCTGGGGTTCTCTCTATTTCCCCCTCTGGGGGTGTCTCTCTATTTCCCCCTCTGGGGGTCTCTCTATTTCCCCCTCTGGGGTGTCTCTATTTCCCCCTCTGGGGGTCTCTCTATTTCCCCCTCTGGGGGTCTCTCTATTTCCCCCTCTGGGGGTCTCTCTATTTCCCCCTCTGGGTTTCTCTCTATTTCCCCCTCTGGGGTTCTCTCTATTTCCCCCTCTGGGTTTCTCTCTATTTCCCCCTCTGGGGTTTCTCTCTATTTCCCCCTCTGGGGGTTCTCTCTATTTCCCCCTCTGGGGGTCTCTCTATTTCCCCCTCTGGGGGTCTCTCTATTTCCCCCTCTGGGGTTTCTCTCTATTTCCCCCTCTGGGGGTCTCTCTATTTCCCCCTCTGGGTTTCTCTCTATTTCCCCCTCTGGGGGTCTCTCTATTTCCCCCTCTGGGGTTCTCTCTATTTCCCCCTCTGGGGGTCTCTCTATTTCCCCCTCTGGGCGTTCTCTCTATTTCCCCCTCTGGGGGTCTCTCTATTTCCCCCTCTGGGGGTCTCTCTATTTCCCCCTCTGGGGTTCTCTCTATTTCCCCTCTGGGGGTCTCTCTATTTCCCCCTCTGGGTTTCTCTCTATTTCCCCCTCTGGGTTCTCTCTATTTCCCCCTCTGGGGTCTCTCTATTTCCCCCTCTGGGTTCTCTCTATTTCCCCCTCTGGGGGTCTCTCTATTTCCCCCTCTGGGGTTCTCTCTATTTCCCCCTCTGGGGTTCTCTCTATTTCCCCCTCTGGGGTCTCTCTCTATTTCCCCCTCTGGGTTTCTCTCTATTTCCCCCTCTGGGGGTCTCTCTATTTCCCCCTCTGGGGGTCTCTCTATTTCCCCCTCTGGGGTCTCTCTATTTCCCCCTCTGGGGTTCTCTCTATTTCCCCCTCTGGGGGTCTCTCTATTTCCCCCTCTGGGGGTCTCTCTATTTCCCCCTCTGGGTTTCTCTCTATTTCCCCCTCTGGGTTTCTCTCTATTTCCCCCTCTGGGGGTCTCTCTATTTCCCCCTCTGGGGGTCTCTCTATTTCCCCCTCTGGGTTTCTCTCTATTTCCCCCTCTGGGTTTCTCTCTATTTCCCCCTCTGGGGTCTCTCTATTTCCCCCTCTGGGGTTCTCTCCTATTTCCCCCTCTGGGGTTCTCTCTATTTCCCCCTCTGGGGGTCTCTCTATTTCCCCCTCTGGGTTTCTCTCTATTTCCCCCTCTGGGGGTCTCTCTATTTCCCCTCTGGGGGTCTCTCTATTTCCCCCTCTGGGGGTTCTCTCTACTTCCCCCTCTGGGGGTCTCTCTATTTCCGCGCCTCTGGGGGTCTCTTATTTCCC
>JANJGN010004699.1:0-2500 GCA_026770705.1 Isurus oxyrinchus
TAACACTCTGATATATCCCACACCCCTCACTGTAACACTCTGATATATCCCACACCCCTCACTGTAACACTCTGATATATCCCACACCCCTCACTGTAACACTCTGATATATCCCACACTCCTCACTGTAACACTCTGATATATCCCACACCCCTCACTGTAAAACTCTGATATATCCCACACCCCTCACTGTAACACTCTGATATATCCCACACCCCTCACTGTAACACTCTGATATATCCCACACTCCTCACTGTAACACTCTGATATATCCCACACCCTCACTGTAACACTCTGATATATCACACACCCCTCACAGTAACACACTGATATATCCCACACCCCTCACTGTAAACACTCTGATATACCCCACACCCCTCACTGTAACACTCTGATATACCCCACACCCCTCACTGTAACACTCTGATATATCCCACACCCCTCACTGTAACACTCTGATATATCCCACAACCCCTCACTGTAACACTCTGATATATCACACACTCCTCACAGTAACACTCTGATATATCCCACAGCCCTCACTGTAACACTCTGATATATCCCACACCCCTCACTGTAACACTCTGATATATCACCTACCCCTCACTGTAACACTCTGATATATCCCACACCCCTCACTGTAACACTCTGATATACACCACACCCCTCACTGTAACACTCTGATATACACCACACCCCTCACTGTAACACTCTGATATATCCCACACCCCTCACTGAAACATTCTGATATACCCCACACCCCTCACTGTAACACTCTGATATATCCCACACCCCTCACGGTAACACTCTGATATATCCCACACCCCTCACTGTAACACTCTGATATATCCCACACCCCTCACTGTAACACTCTGATATATCCCACATCCCTCACTGTAACATTCTGATATATCCCACACCCCTCACTGTAAAACTCTGATATATCCCACACCCCTCACTTTAACACTCTGATATATCCCACACCCCTCACTGTAACACTCTGATATATCCCACATCCCTCACTGTAACACTCTTATATATCCCACACCCCTCACTGTAACACTGTGATATATCCCACACCCCTCACTGTAATACTCTGATATACACCACACCCCTCACTGTAACACTCTGATATACACCACACCCCTCTTTGTAACACTCTGATATATCCCACACCCCTCACTGAAAAATTCTGATATACCCCACACCCCTCACTGTAACACTCTGATATATCCCACACCCCTCACGGTAACACTCTGATATATCCCACACCCCTCACTGTAACACTCTGATAAATCACCTACCCCTCACTGTAACACTCTGATATATCCAACACCCCACACTGTAACACTCTGATATACCCCACACCCCTCACTGTAACATTCTGATATATCCCACACCCCTCACTGTAAAACTCTGATATACCCCACACCCCTCACTGTAACACACTGATATACCCCACACCCCTCACTGTAACACTCTGATATATCCCCACACCCCTCACTGTAACACTCTGATATATCCCACACCCCTCACTCTAACACTCTTTTATATCCCACACCCCTCACTGTAACACTCTGATATATCCCACACCCCTCACTGTAACACTCTGATATATCCCACACCCCTCACTGTAACACTCTGATATATCCCACACCCTCACTGTAAACACTCTGATATACACCACACCCCTCACTGTAACACTCTGATATATCCCACACCCCTCACTGAAACATTCTGATATTACCCCACACCCCTCACTGTAACACTCTGATATATCCCACACCCCTCACGGTAACACTCTGATATATCCCATACCCCTCACTGTAACACTCTGATATATCCAACACCCCACACTGTAACACTCTGATATACCCCACACCCCTCACTGTAACATTCTGATATATCCCACACCCCTCACTGTAAAACTCTGATATACCCCACACCCCTCACTGTAACACACTGATATACCCCACACCCCTCACTGTAACACTCTGATATATCCCACACCCTCACTGTAACACTCTGATATATCCCACACCCCTCACTGTAAACACTCTGATATATCCCACACCCCTCACTGTAAAACTCTGATATATCACACACCCCTCACTGTAACACACTGATATATCCCACACCCCTCACTGTAACACTCTGATATATCCCACACCCCTCACTGTCACACTCTGATATATCCCACACCCCTCACTTTAACTCGGAAAGATCCCACACCCCTCACTGAAACATTCTGATATACCCCACACCCCTCACTGTAACACTCTGATATATCCCACACCCCTCACGGTAACACTCTGATATTATCCCACACCCCTCACTGTAACACTCTGATATATCCCAACACCCCACACTGTAACACTCTGATATACCCCACACCCCTCACTGTAACATTCTGATATATCCCACACCCCTCACTGTAAAAACTCTGATATACCCCACACCCCTCACTGTACCACGCTGATATACCCCCCACACCCCTCAC
>JANJGN010004699.1:7500-30910 GCA_026770705.1 Isurus oxyrinchus
AGTATGGCTCTCCCTCAGCACTGAACCCCAGACAGTGCGGCTCTCCCTCAGCACTGACCCTCCGACAGTGCGGCTCTCCCTCAGCACTGACCCTCCAACAGTGCGGCTCTCCCTCAGTACTGACTCTCCGACAGTGCGGCTCTCGCTCAGTACTGACCCTCCCGAAAGTGCGGCTCTCCCTCAGCACAGACCCTCCGACAGTGCGGCGCTACCTCAGTACTGACCCTCCGAAAGTGCGGCCCTCCCTCAGTACTGACCCTCTGACTGCGGCCCTCCCTAAGTACTGACCGTCGCACAGTGCGGCACTCCCTCAGTACTGACCCTCCGACAGTGCGGCTCTCCCTCAGCACTGACCCTCCGACAGTGCGGCTCTCCCTCAGCACTAACCCTCCGACAGTGCGGCTCACCCTCAGTACTGACCCTCCGACAGTGCAGCGCTCCCTCAGCACCCACCCTCACACAGTGCGGCTCTCCCTCAGTACTGACCCTCCGACAGTGCAGCGCTCCCTCAGCACTGACCCTCGTACAGTGCGGCGCTCCCTCAGCACTGACCCTATGACACTGCGGGTCTCGTCCAGCACTGACCCTCCGACAGTGCGGCACTCCCTCAGTACTGACCCACCGACCGTGCGGCTCTCCCTCATTACTGACCCTCCGACAGGGCGGCTCTCCCTCAGTACTGACCCTCCGACAGTGCAGCACTCCCTCAGCACTGACCCTCACACAGTGCGGCTCTCCCTCAGCACTGACCCTACAAAAGAGCGGCTCTCTCTCAGTACTGACCCTCCGACAGTGCGGCTCTCCCTCAGTACTGACCCTCCGACAGTGCGGCTCTCCCTCAGTACTGACCCTCACTCAGTGCGGCTCTCCCTCAGTACTGACCCTCCGACAGTGCGGCACTCCCTCAGTACTGATACGCCGACTGTGCGGCGCTCCCTCAGTACTGACCCTCCGAAAGTGCTGCTCTCCCTCAGCACTGACCCTCCGACAGTGCGGCTCTCCCTCAGCACTGACCCTCCAACAGTGCGGCTCTCCCTCAGTACTGAACCTCCGACATTGCGGCTCTCCCTCAGTACTGACGCTCCGACAGTGCAGCGCTCCCTCAGTACTGACCCTCCGACAGTGCGGCTCTCCCTCCGTACTGACCCTCCGACAGTGCGGCTCCCCCTCATTACTGACCCTCCGACAGTGCGGCTCTCCCTCAGCACTGACCCTCCGAGAGTGCGGCTCTCCCTCAGCACTGACCCTCCGACAGTGCGGCTCTCCCTCATTACTGACCCTCCAAGAGTGAGGCTCTCCCTCAGCACTGACCCTCCGAGATTGCGGCTCTCCCTCTGTAATGACCCTCCCACAGTGCGGCACTCCCTCAGTACTGACCCTCCGACAGTGCGGCTCTCCCTCAGTACTGACCCTCCAACAGTGCGGCGCACCGTCAGTACTGACCCTCCGACAGTGCGGCTCTCCCTCAGTACAGACCCTCCGACAGTGCGGCTCTCCCTCAGCACTGACCCTCCGACAGTGCGGCTCTCCCTCAGCACTGACCCTCCGACTGTGTGGCTCTCCCTCAGCACTGACCCTCTGACAGTGCACCACCCCCTCAGCACTGACCCTCCGAAAGTGCGGCCCTACTTCAGCACTGTCCCTCCGACAGTGCGGCTCTCCCTCAGTACTGACCCTCCGACAATGCAGCACTCCCTCAGCACTGATTATCTGACAGTCCGGCTTTCCCTCAGCACTGACCTTCCGAGAGTGCGGCTCTCCAACAGCACTGAACCTCCGAGACTACGGCTTTCCCTCAGCACTGACCCTCCGACATTGAGGCACTGCCTCAGCACTGACCCTCCGGCAGTGCGGCTCTCCCTCAGTACTGACCCTCCGACAGTGCGGCTCTCCCTCAGCACTGAACCTCCGACAGTGCGGCTCTCCCTCAGTACTGACCCTCCCACAGTGCGGCTCTCCCTCAGCACTGACCCTCCGACAGTGCGGCTCTCCCTCAGCACTGACCTTCCGACAGTGCGGCTCTCCCTCAGCACTGACCCTCCGACAGTGCAGCTCTCCCTCAGCACTGACCCTCCGACAGTGCAGCTCTCCCTCAGTACTGACTCTCCGACAGTGCGGCGCTCACTCAGTACTGACCCTCCGACAGTGCGGCTCTCCCTCAGTACTGACTCACCGACAATGCGGATCTCCCTCAGTACTGACCCTCCGACAGTGCGGCTCTCCCTCAGTACCGACCCTCCGACAGTGCGGCTCTCCCTCAGTACTGACCCTCCGACAGTGCGGCTCTCCCTCAGCACTGACACTCCGACAGTGCGGCTCTCCCTCAGCACTGACCCTCCGACAGTGCGGCTCTCCATCAGTACTGACTCTTCGACAGTGCGGCTCTCCCTCAGTACTGACCCTCAGACAGTGTGGCGCTCCCTCAGCACTGAACCTCCGACAATGCAGCTCTCCCTCAGTACTGACCCTCCGACAGTGCAGCGCTCCCTCAGCACTGACCCTCACACAGTGCGGCTCTCCCCCAGTACTGACCCTCCGACAGTGCGGCTCTCCCTCAGCACTGACCCTCCGACAGTGCGGCTCTCCCTCAGCACTGACCCTCCGACAGTGCGGCTCTCTCTCAGCACTGACCCTCCAACAGTGCAGCTCTCCCTCAACGCTGACCCTCCGACAGTGCGGCGCTCCCTCAGCACTGACCCTCATACAACGGGTCTCCGTCAGCACAGACCCTCCGACAGTGCGGCTCTCCCTCAGCACTGACCCACCGACAGTGCAGCTCTCCCTCAGCACTGACACTCCGACAGTATGGCTCTCCCTCAGCACTGAACCCCAGACAGTGCGGCTCTCCCTCAGCACTGACCCTCCGACAGTGCGGCTCTCCCTCAGCACTGACCCTCCGACAGTGCGGCTCTCCCTCAGCACTGACCCTCCGACAGTGCCGCTCTCCCTCAGTACTGACTCTCCGACAGTGCGGCTCTCGCTCAGTACTGACCCTCCGACAGTGCGGCTCTCCCTCAGTACTGACCCTCCGACAGTGCGGATCTCCCTCAGTACTGACCCTCCGACAGTGGGGCTCTCCCTCAGCACTGACCCTCCAACAGTGCAGCTCTCCCTCAACGCTGACCCTCCGACAGTGCGGCGCTCCCTCAGCACTGACCCTCATACAACGGGTCTCCGTCAGCACAGACCCTCCGACAGTGCGGCGCTCCCTCTGCACTGACCCTCCGACAGTGCGGCTCTCCCTCAGCACTGACCCTCCGACAGTGCGGCTCTCCCTCAGCACTGACCCTCCGACAGTGCGGCTCTCCCTCAGTACTGACCCTCTGACAGTGTGGCTCTCCCTCAGTACTGACCCTCCGACAGTGCGGCTCTCCCTCAGTACTGACCATCCGATAGGGCGGCTCTCCCTCAGCACTGACACTCCGACAGTATGGCTCTCCCTCAGCACTGAACCCCAGACAGTGCGGCTCTCCCTCAGCACTGACCCTCCGACAGTGCGGCTCTCCCTCAGCACTGACCCTCCGACAGTGCGGCTCTCCCTCAGCACTGACCCTCCGACAGTGCGGCTCTCCCTCAGTACTGACCCTCCGACAGTGCGGCTCTCGCTCAGCACTGAACCTCCCAAAAGTGCGGCTCTCCCTCAGCACAGACCCTCCGACAGTGCGGCGCTACCTCAGTACTGACCCTCCGACAGTGCGGCCCTCCCTAAGTACTGACCCTCCCACAGTGCGGCACTCCCTCAGTACTGACCCTCCGACAGTGCGGCTCTCCCTCAGCACTGACCCTCCGACAGAGCGGCTCTCCCTCAGCACTAACCCTCCGACAGTGCGGCTCACCCTCAGTACTGACCCTCCGACAGTGCAGCGCTCCCTCAGCACCTACCCTCACACAGTGCGGCTCTCCCTCAGTACTGACCCTCCGACAGTGCAGCGCTCCCTCAGCACTGTCCCTCGTACAGTGCGGCGCTCCCTCAGCACTGACCCTATGACAGTGCGGGTCTCGTCCAGCACTGACCCTCCGACAGTGTGGCTCTCCCTCATTACTGACCCTCCGACAGGGCGGCTCTCCCTCAGTACTGACCCTCCGACAGTGCAGCACTCCCTCAGCACTGACCCTCACACAGTGCGGCTCTCCCTCAGCACTGACCCTCCGACAGTGCGGCTCTCCCTCAGTACTGACCCTCACTCAGTGCGGCTCTCCCTCCGTACTGACCCTCCGACAGTGCGGCTCTCCATCAGTAAGGACCCTTCGACAGTGCGGCGCTCCCTCAGAACTGACCCTCCGACTGTGCGGCTTTCCCTCAGTACTGACCCTCCGACAGTGCGGCTCTCCCTCAGCACCGACCCTCCGACAGTGCAGCTCTCCATCTGTACTGACCCTCCGATAGTACTTCTCTCCCTCAGCACTGACCCTCTGACAGTGCGGCTCTCCCTCAGTACTGACCCTCCAACAGTACAGCTCTCACTCAGCACTGACCCTCCGACAGTACGGCTCTCCCTCACTACTGACCCTCCGACAGTGCAGCGCTCCCTCAGTACTGACCCTCCGACCGTGCGGCTCTCCCTCATTACAGACCCTCCGACAGTGCGGCTCTCCCTCATTACTGACCCTCCGACAGTGCGGCTCTCCCTCAGCACTGACCCTCCGACAGTGCGGCTCTCCCTCAGCACTGACCCTCCGAGAGTGCGGCTCTCCCTCAGCACTGACCCTCCGACAGTGCGGCTCTCCCTCAGTACTGAGCCTCTGACAGTGCAGCTCTCGCTCAGTACTGACCCCCGAAAGTGCGGCTCTCCCTCAGCACTGACCCTCCGACAGTGCGGCTCTCCCTCAGCACTGACTATCCGACAGTGCGGCTCTCCCTCAGCACGGACCCTCCCACAGTGCGGCTCTCCCTCAGTACTGACCCTCCGACAGTGCGACTCGCCCTCAGTTCTGACCCTCCGACAGTGCGGCGCTCCCTCAGCACTGACCATTCGACAGTGCGGCTCTCCATCAGTACTGACCCTTCGACTGTGTGGCTCTCCCTCAGTACTGACCCTCCGACAGTGCGGTGCTCCCTCAGCACTGACCCTCCGACAGTGCGGCTCTCCCTCAGCACTGACCCTCCGACAGTGCGGCTCTCCCTCAGTACTGACCCTCCGACAGTGCAGCGCTCCCTCAGCACTGACCCTCACACAGTGCGGCTCTCCCTCAGTACTGACCCCCCGACAGTGTAGCTCTCCCTCAGTACTGACCCTCCGACAGTGCGGCGCTCCCTCAGCACTGACCCTCCGACAGTGCGGCTCTCCCTCAGTACTGACCCTCCGACAGTGCAGCGCTCCCTCAGCACTGACCCTCACACAGTGCGGCTCTCCCTCAGTACTGACCCCCCGACAATGCGGCTCTCCCTCAGTACTGACCCTCCGACAGTGCGGCGCTCCCTCAGCACTGACCCTCATACAGCGGGTCTCCGTCAGCACAGACCCTCCGACAGTGCGGCGCTCCCTCAGCACTGACCCTATGACAGTGCGGCTCTCCCTCAGCACTGACCCTCCGACAGTGCGGCTCTCCCTCAGCACTGACCCCTTGACAGTGCGGCACTCCCTCAGCACTGACCCTCGTACAGCGGTTCACCGTCAGCACAGACCCTCCGACAGTGCGGCTCTCCCTCAGCACTGACCCTCCGACAGTGCGGCTCTCCCTCAGCACTGACCCTCCGACAGTGCGGCTCTCTCTCAGCACTGACACTCCAACAGTGCAGCTCTCCCTCAACGCTGACCCTCCGACAGTGCGGCGCTCCCTCAGCACTGACCCTCATACAACGGGTCTCCGTCAGCACAGACCCTCCGACAGTGCGGCTCTCCCTCAGCACTGACCCTCGTACAGTGCGGCTCTCCCTCAGATCTGACCCACCGACAGTGCAGCTCTCCCTCAGCACTGACACTCCGACAGTATGGCTCTCCCTCAGCACTGAACCCCAGACAGTGCGGCTCTCCCTCAGCACTGACCCTCCGAGAGCGCGGCTCTCCCTCAGCACTGACCCTCCGACAGTGCCGCTCTCCCTCAGTACTGACTCTCCGACAGTGCGGCTCTCGCTCAGTACTGACCCTCCGACAGAGCGGCTCTCCCTCAGTACTGACCCTCCGACAGTGCGGATCTCCCTCAGTACTGACCCTCCGACAGTGGGGCTCTCCCTCAGCACTGACCCTCCAACAGTGCAGCTCTCCCTCAACGCTGACCCTCCGACAGTGCGGCGCTCCCTCAGCACTGACCCTCATACAACGGGTCTCCGTCAGCACAGACCCTCCGACAGTGCGGCGCTCCCTCTGCACTGACCCTCCGACAGTGCGGCTCTCCCTCAGCACTGACCCTCCGACAGTGCGGCTCTCCCTCAGCACTGACCCTCCGACAGTGCGGCTCTCCCTCAGTACTGACCCTCTGACAGTGTGGCTCTCCCTCAGTACTGACCATCCGATAGGGCGGCTCTCCCTCAGCACTGACCCCCCGACAGTGCGGCACTCCCTCAGCACTGACCCTCGTACAGTGCGGCTCTCCCTCAGCACTGACCCTCCGACAGTGCGGCTCTCCCTCAGCACTGACACTCCGACAGTGCGGCTCTCCCTCATTACTGACCCTCCAAGAGTGAGGCTCTCCCTCAGCACTGACCCTCCGAGATTGCGGCTCTCCCTCTGTAATGACCCTCCCACAGTGCGGCACTCCCTCAGTACTGACCCTCCGACAGTGCGGCTCTCCCTCAGTACTGACCCTCCAACAGTGCGGCGCACCGTCAGTACTGACCCTCCGACAGTGCGGCTCTCCCTCAGTACAGACCCTCCGACAGTGCGGCTCTCCCTCAGCACTGACCCTCCGACAGTGCGGCTCTCCCTCAGCACTGACCCTCCGACTGTGTGGCTCTCCCTCAGCACTGACCCTCTGACAGTGCACCACCCCCTCAGCACTGACCCTCCGAAAGTGCGGCCCTACTTCAGCACTGTCCCTCCGACAGTGCGGCTCTCCCTCAGTACTGACCCTCCGACAATGCAGCACTCCCTCAGCACTGATTATCTGACAGTCCGGCTTTCCCTCAGCACTGACCTTCCGAGAGTGCGGCTCTCCAACAGCACTGAACCTCCGAGACTACGGCTTTCCCTCAGCACTGACCCTCCGACATTGAGGCACTGCCTCAGCACTGACCCTCCGGCAGTGCGGCTCTCCCTCAGTACTGACCCTCCGACAGTGCGGCTCTCCCTCAGCACTGAACCTCCGACAGTGCGGCTCTCCCTCAGTACTGACCCTCCCACAGTGCGGCTCTCCCTCAGCACTGACCCTCCGACAGTGCGGCTCTCCCTCAGCACTGACCTTCCGACAGTGCGGCTCTCCCTCAGCACTGACCCTCCGACAGTGCAGCTCTCCCTCAGCACTGACCCTCCGACAGTGCAGCTCTCCCTCAGTACTGACTCTCCGACAGTGCGGCGCTCACTCAGTACTGACCCTCCGACAGTGCGGCTCTCCCTCAGTACTGACTCACCGACAGTGCGGATCTCCCTCAGTACTGACCCTCCGACAGTGCGGCTCTCCCTCAGTACCGACCCTCCGACAGTGCGGCTCTCCCTCAGTACTGACCCTCCGACAGTGCGGCTCTCCCTCAGCACTGACACTCCGACAGTGCGGCTCTCCCTCAGCACTGACCCTCCGACAGTGCGGCTCTCCATCAGTACTGACTCTTCGACAGTGCGGCTCTCCCTCAGTACTGACCCTCAGACAGTGTGGCGCTCCCTCAGCACTGAACCTCCGACAATGCAGCTCTCCCTCAGTACTGACCCTCCGACAGTGCAGCGCTCCCTCAGCACTGACCCTCACACAGTGCGGCTCTCCCCCAGTACTGACCCTCCGACAGTGCGGCTCTCCCTCAGCACTGACCCTCCGACAGTGCGGCTCTCCCTCAGCACTGACCCTCCGACAGTGCGGCTCTCCCTCAGCACTGACCCTCCAACAGTGCAGCTCTCCCTCAACGCTGACCCTCCGACAGTGCGGCGCTCCCTCAGCACTGACCCTCATACAACGGGTCTCCGTCAGCACAGACCCTCCGACAGTGCGGCTCTCCCTCAGCACTGACCCACCGACAGTGCAGCTCTCCCTCAGCACTGACACTCCGACAGTATGGCTCTCCCTCAGCACTGAACCCCAGACAGTGCGGCTCTCCCTCAGCACTGACCCTCCGACAGTGCGGCTCTCCCTCAGCACTGACCCTCCGACAGTGCGGCTCTCCCTCAGCACTGACCCTCCGACAGTGCCGCTCTCCCTCAGTACTGACTCTCCGACAGTGCGGCTCTCGCTCAGTACTGACCCTCCGACAGTGCGGCTCTCCCTCAGTACTGACCCTCCGACAGTGCGGATCTCCCTCAGTACTGACCCTCCGACAGTGGGGCTCTCCCTCAGCACTGACCCTCCAACAGTGCAGCTCTCCCTCAACGCTGACCTCCGACAGTGCGGCGCTCCCTCAGCACTGACCCTCATACAACGGGTCTCCGTCAGCACAGACCCTCCGACAGTGCGGCGCTCCCTCTGCACTGACCCTCCGACAGTGCGGCTCTCCCTCAGCACTGACCCTCCGACAGTGCGGCTCTCCCTCAGCACTGACCCTCCGACAGTGCGGCTCTCCCTCAGTACTGACCCTCTGACAGTGTGGCTCTCCCTCAGTACTGACCCTCCGACAGTGCGGCTCTCCCTCAGTACTGACCATCCGATAGGGCGGCTCTCCCTCAGCACTGACACTCCGACAGTATGGCTCTCCCTCAGCACTGAACCCCAGACAGTGCGGCTCTCCCTCAGCACTGACCCTCCGACAGTGCGGCTCTCCCTCAGCACTGACCCTCCGACAGTGCGGCTCTCCCTCAGCACTGACCCTCCGACAGTGCGGCTCTCCCTCAGTACTGACCCTCCGACAGTGCGGCTCTCGCTCAGCACTGAACCTCCCGAAAGTGCGGCTCTCCCTCAGCACAGACCCTCCGACAGTGCGGCGCTACCTCAGTACTGACCCTCCGACAGTGCGGCCCTCCCTAAGTACTGACCCTCCCACAGTGCGGCACTCCCTCAGTACTGACCCTCCGACAGTGCGGCTCTCCCTCAGCACTGACCCTCCGACAGAGCGGCTCTCCCTCAGCACTAACCCTCCGACAGTGCGGCTCACCCTCAGTACTGACCCTCCGACAGTGCAGCGCTCCCTCAGCACCTACCCTCACACAGTGCGGCTCTCCCTCAGTACTGACCCTCCGACAGTGCAGCGCTCCCTCAGCACTGTCCCTCGTACAGTGCGGCGCTCCCTCAGCACTGACCCTATGACAGTGCGGGTCTCGTCCAGCACTGACCCTCCGACAGTGCGGCTCTCCCTCATTACTGACCCTCCGACAGGGCGGCTCTCCCTCAGTACTGACCCTCCGACAGTGCAGCACTCCCTCAGCACTGACCCTCACACAGTGCGGCTCTCCCTCAGCACTGACCCTCCGACAGTGCGGCTCTCCCTCAGTACTGACCCTCACTCAGTGCGGCTCTCCCTCCGTACTGACCCTCCGACAGTGCGGCTCTCCATCAGTAAGGACCCTTCGACAGTGCGGCGCTCCCTCAGAACTGACCCTCCGACTGTGCGGCTTTCCCTCAGTACTGACCCTCCGACAGTGCGGCTCTCCCTCAGCACCGACCCTCCGACAGTGCAGCTCTCCATCTGTACTGACCCTCCGATAGTACTTCTCTCCCTCAGCACTGACCCTCTGACAGTGCGGCTCTCCCTCAGTACTGACCCTCCAACAGTACAGCTCTCACTCAGCACTGACCCTCCGACAGTACGGCTCTCCCTCACTACTGACCCTCCGACAGTGCAGCGCTCCCTCAGTACTGACCCTCCGACCGTGCGGCTCTCCCTCATTACAGACCCTCCGACAGTGCGGCTCTCCCTCATTACTGACCCTCCGACAGTGCGGCTCTCCCTCAGCACTGACCCTCCGACAGTGCGGCTCTCCCTCAGCACTGACCCTCCGAGAGTGCGGCTCTCCCTCAGCACTGACCCTCCGACAGTGCGGCTCTCCCTCAGTACTGAGCCTCTGACAGTGCAGCTCTCGCTCAGTACTGACCCCCGAAAGTGCGGCTCTCCCTCAGCACTGACCCTCCGACAGTGCGGCTCTCCCTCAGCACTGACTATCCGACAGTGCGGCTCTCCCTCAGCACGGACCCTCCCACAGTGCGGCTCTCCCTCAGTACTGACCCTCCGACAGTGCGACTCGCCCTCAGTTCTGACCCTCCGACAGTGCGGCGCTCCCTCAGCACTGACCATTCGACAGTGCGGCTCTCCATCAGTACTGACCCTTCGACTGTGTGGCTCTCCCTCAGTACTGACCCTCCGACAGTGCGGTGCTCCCTCAGCACTGACCCTCCGACAGTGCGGCTCTCCCTCAGCACTGACCCTCCGACAGTGCGGCTCTCCCTCAGTACTGACCCTCCGACAGTGCAGCGCTCCCTCAGCACTGACCCTCACACAGTGCGGCTCTCCCTCAGTACTGACCCCCCCGACAGTGTAGCTCTCCCTCAGTACTGACCCTCCGACAGTGCGGAGCTCCCTCAGCACTGACCCTCCGACAGTGCGGCTCTCCCTCAGTACTGACCCTCCGACAGTGCAGCGCTCCCTCAGCACTGACCCTCACACAGTGCGGCTCTCCCTCAGTACTGACCCCCCGACAATGCGGCTCTCCCTCAGTACTGACCCTCCGACAGTGCGGCGCTCCCTCAGCACTGACCCTCATACAGCGGGTCTCCGTCAGCACAGACCCTCCGACAGTGCGGCGCTCCCTCAGCACTGACCCTATGACAGTGCGGCTCTCCCTCAGCACTGACCCTCCGACAGTGCGGCTCTCCCTCAGCACTGACCCCTTGACAGTGCGGCACTCCCTCAGCACTGACCCTCGTACAGCGGTTCACCGTCAGCACAGACCCTCCGACAGTGCGGCTCTCCCTCAGCACTGACCCTCCGACAGTGCGGCTCTCCCTCAGCACTGACCCTCCGACAGTGCGGCTCTCTCTCAGCACTGACACTCCAACAGTGCAGCTCTCCCTCAACGCTGACCCTCCGACAGTGCGGCGCTCCCTCAGCACTGACCCTCATACAACGGGTCTCCGTCAGCACAGACCCTCCGACAGTGCGGCTCTCCCTCAGCACTGACCCTCGTACAGTGCGGCTCTCCCTCAGCACTGACCCACCGACAGTGCAGCTCTCCCTCAGCACTGACACTCCGACAGTATGGCTCTCCCTCAGCACTGAACCCCAGACAGTGCGGCTCTCCCTCAGCACTGACCCTCCGAGAGCGCGGCTCTCCCTCAGCACTGACCCTCCGACAGTGCCGCTCTCCCTCAGTACTGACTCTCCGACAGTGCGGCTCTCGCTCAGTACTGACCCTCCGACAGAGCGGCTCTCCCTCAGTACTGACCCTCCGACAGTGCGGATCTCCCTCAGTACTGACCCTCCGACAGTGGGGCTCTCCCTCAGCACTGACCCTCCAACAGTGCAGCTCTCCCTCAACGCTGACCCTCCGACAGTGCGGCGCTCCCTCAGCACTGACCCTCATACAACGGGTCTCCGTCAGCACAGACCCTCCGACAGTGCGGCGCTCCCTCTGCACTGACCCTCCGACAGTGCGGCTCTCCCTCAGCACTGACCCTCCGACAGTGCGGCTCTCCCTCAGCACTGACCCTCCGACAGTGCGGCTCTCCCTCAGTACTGACCCTCTGACAGTGTGGCTCTCCCTCAGTACTGACCATCCGATAGGGCGGCTCTCCCTCAGCACTGACCCCCCGACAGTGCGGCACTCCCTCAGCACTGACCCTCGTACAGTGCGGCTCTCCCTCAGCACTGACCCTCCGACAGTGCGGATCTCCCTCAGTACTGACCCTCCGACAGTGCAGCTCTCCCTCAGCACTGACACTCCGACAGTATGGCTCTCCCTCAGCACTGAACCCCAGACAGTGCGGCTCTCCCTCAGCACTGACCCTCCGACAGTGCGGCTCTCCCTCAGCACTGACCCTCCGACAGTGCGGCTCTCCCTCAGCACTGACCCTCCGCCAGTGCGGCTCTCCCTCAGTACTGACTCTCCGACAGTGCGGCTCTCGCTCAGTACTGACCCTCCCGACAGTGCGGCTCTCCCTCAGCACTGACCCTCCGACAGTATGGCTCTCCCTCAGCACTGAACCCCAGACAGTGCGGCTCTCCCTCAGCACTGACCCTCCGACAGTGCGGCGCTACCTCAGTACTGACCCTCCGACAGTGCGGGCCTCCCTCAGTACTGACCCTCTGACTGCGGCCCTCCCTAAGTACTGACCCTCCCACAGTGCGGCACTCCCTCAGTACTGACCCTCCGACAGTGTGGCTCTCCCTCAGCACTGACCCTCCGACAGAGCGGCTCTCCCTCAGCACTAACCCTCCGACTGTGCGGCTCACCCTCAGTACTGACCCTCCGACAGTGCAGCGCTCCCTCAGCACCTACCCTCACACAGTGCGGCTCTCCCTCAGTACTGACCCTCCGACAGTGCAGCGCTCCCTCAGCACTGTCCCTCTTACAGTGCGGCGCTCCCTCAGCACTGACCCTATGACAGTGCGGGTCTCGTCCAGCACTGACCCTCCGACAGTGCAGCACTCCCTCAGTACTGACCCTCCGACAGGGCGGCTCTCCCTCAGTACTGACCCTCCGACAGTGCAGCACTCCCTCAGCACTGACCCTCACACAGTGCGGCTCTCCCTCAGCACTGACCCTTCGACAGTGCGGCTCTCCCTCAGTACTGACTTTGACTCAGTGCGGCTCTCCCTCAGTACTGACCCTCCGACAGTGCGGCTCTCCATCAGTAAGGACCCTTCGACAGTGCGGCGCTCCCTCAGAACTGACCCTCCGACTGTGCGGCTCTCCCTCAGTACTGACCCTCCGATAGTGCAGCTGTCCCTCAGCACCGACCCTCCGACAGTGCAGCGCTCCCTCAGTACTGACCCTCCGATAGTACTTCTCTCCCTCAGCACTGACCATCCGACAGTGCGGCTCTCCCTCAGCACTGACTCTCCGACAGTGCGGCTCTCCCTCAGCACTGACCCTTCGACAGCGCGGCGCTCCCTCAGCACTGACCCTCCGACAGTGCGGCTCTCCCTCAGCACTGACCCTCCGACAGTGCGGCTCTCACTCAGCACTGACCCTCCGACAGTACGGCTCTCCCTCACTACTGACCCTCCGACAGTGCAGTGCTCCCTCAGTACTGACCCTCCGACCGTGCGGCTCTCCCTCAGCACTGACCCTCCGACAGTGCGGCTCTCCCTCATTACTGACCCTCCGACAGTGCGGCTCTCCCTCAGCACTGACCCTCCGACAGTGCGGCTCTCCCTCAGCACTGACCCTCCGACAGTGCGGCTCTCCCTCAGCACTGACTATCCGACAGTGCGGCTCTCCCTCAGCACGGACCCTCCCACAGTGCGGCTCTCCCTCAGTACTGACCCTCCGACAGTGCGACTCGCCCTCAGTTCTGACCCTCCGACAGTGCGGCGCTCCCTCAGCACTGACCATCCGACAGTGCGGCTCTCCATCAGTACTGACCCTTCGACTGTGTGGCTCTCCCTCAGTACTGACCCTCCGACAGTGCGGCGCTCCCTCAGTACTGACCCTCCGACAGTGTGGTTCTCCCTCAGCACTGACCCTCCGACAGTGCGGCTCTCCCTCAGTAAACACCCTCCGACAGTGCAGCGCTCCCTCAGCACTGACCCTCACACAGTGCGGCTCTCCCTCAGTACTGACCCCCCGACAGTGCGGCTCTCCCTCAGTACTGACCCTCCGACAGTGCGGCGCTCCCTCAGCACTGACCCTCCGACAGTGCGGCTCTCCCTCAGTACTGACCCTCCGACAGTGCTGCGCTCCCTCAGCACTGACCCTCACACAGTGCGGCTCTCCCTCAGTACTGACCCCCCGACAGTGCGGCTCTCCCTCAGTACTGACCCTCCGACAGTGCGGCGCTCCCTCAGCACTGACCCTCATACAGCGGGTCTCCGTCAGCACAGACCCTCCGACAGTGCGGCGCTCCCTCAGCACTGACCCTATGACAGTGCGGCTCTCCCTCAGCACTGACCCTCCGACAGTGCGGCTCTCCCTCAGCACTGACCCCTTGACAGTGCGGCACTCCCTCAGCACTGACCCTCGTACAGCGGTTCACCGTCAGCACAGACCCTCCGACAGTGCGGCTCTCCCTCAGCACTGACCCTCGTACAGTGCGGCGCTCCCTCAGCACTGACCCTATGACAGTGCGGGTCTCGTCCAGCACTGACCCTACGACAGTGCGGCACTCCCTCAGTACTGACCCTCCGACCGTGCGGCTCTCCCTCATTACTGACCCTCCGACAGGGCGGCTCTCCCTCAGTACTGACCCTCCGACAGTGCAGCACTCCCTCAGCACTGACCCTCACACAGTGCGGCTCTCCCTCAGCACTGACCCTCCGACAGTGCGGCTCTCCCTCAGTACTGACCCTCACTCAGTGCGGCTCTCCCTCAGTACTGACCCTCCAACAGTGCGGCTCTCCATCAGTACGGACCCTTCGACAGTGCGGCGCTCCCTCAGAACTGACCCTCCGACTGTGCGGCTCTCCCTCAGTACTGACCCTCCGATAGTGCGGCTCTCCCTCAGCACCGACCCTCCGACAGTGCAGCGCTCCCTCAGTACTGACCCTCCGACAGTGCGGTGCTCCCTCAGCACTGATCCTCCGACAGTACGGCTCTCCCTCAGCACTGACCCTCCGACAGTGCGGTTCTCCCTCAGCACTGACCCTTCGACAGCGCGGCGCTCCCTCAGCACTGACCCTCCGACAGTGCGGCTCTCCCTCAGTACTGACCCTCTGACAGTGCGGCTCTCCTTCAGGACTGATCCTCCCACAGTGCAGCACTCCCTCAGTACTGACCCTCCAACAGTGCGGCTCTCCCTCAGCACTGACCCTCCGACAGTGCGGCTCTCACTCAGCACTGACCCTCTGAAAGTGCGGCGCTCCCTCAGCACTGACCCTGCGACAGTGCGGCTCTCCCTCAGCACTGACCCTCCGACAGTGCGGCTCTCCCTCAGTACTGACCCTCCGACAGTACGGCTCTCCCTCAGTACTGACCCTCCGACAGTGCAGCGCTCCCTCAGTACTGACCCTCCGACCGTGCGGCTCTCCCTCCGTACTGACCCTCCGACAGTGCAGCTCTCCCTCATTACTGACCCTCCGACAGTGCGGCTCTCCCTCATTACAGACCCTCCGACAGTGCGGCTCTCCCTCAGCACTGACCCTCCGACAGTGCGGCTCTCCCTCATTACTGACCCTCCGACAGTGCGGCGCTCCCTCAGCACTGACCCTCATACAGCGGGTCTCCGTCAGCACAGACCCTCCGACAGTGCGGCGCTCCCTCAGCACTGACCCTATGACAGTGCGGCTCTCCCTCAGCACTGACCCTCCGACAGTGCGGCTCTCCCTCAGCACTGACCCCTTGACAGTGCGGCACTCCCTCAGCACTGACCCTCGTACAGCGGTTCACTGTCAGCACAGACCCTCCGACAGTGCGGCTCTCCCTCAGCGCTGGCCCTTGTACAGTGCGGCGCTCCCTCAGCACTGACCCTATGACAGTGCGGGTCTCGTCCAGCACTGACCCTCCGACAGTGCGGCACTCCCTCAGTACTGACCCTCCGACCGTGCGGCTCTCCCTCATTACTGACCCTCCGACAGGGCGGCTCTCCCTCAGTACTGACCCTCCGACAGTGCAGCACTCCCTCTGCACTGACCCTCACACATTGCGGCTCTCCCTCAGCACTGACCCTCCGACAGTGCGGCTCTCCCTCAGTACTGACCCTCACTCAGTCCGGCTCTCCCTCAGTACTGACCCTTCGACAGTGCAGCGCTCCCTCAGTACTGACCCTCCGATAGTACTTCTCTCCCTCAGCACTGACCATCCGACAGTGCGGTGCTCCCTCAGCTCTGATCCTCCGACAGTACGGCTCTCCCTCAGCACTGACCCTCCGACAGTGCGGCTCTCCCTCAGCACTGACCCTTCGACAGCGCGGCTCTCCCTCAGTACTGACCCTCCGACAGTGCGGCTCTCCCTCAGTACTGACCCTCCGACAGTGCGGCTCTCCCTCAGTACTGACCCTCCGACAGTGCGGCTCTCCCTCAGCACTGACCCTCCGACAGTGCGGCTCTCCCTCAGCACTGACCCTCCGACCGTGCGGCTCTCCCTCATTACTGACCCTCCGACAGGGCGGCTCTCCCTCAGTACTGACCCTCCGACAGTGCGGTTCTCCCTCAGCACTGACCCTCCGACAGTGCGGCACTCCCTCAGTACTGACCCTCACTCAGTGCGGCTCTCCCTCAGTACTGACCCTCCGACAGTGCGGCTCTCCATCAGTACGGACCCTTCGACAGTGCGGCGCTCCCTCAGAACTGACCCTCCGACAGTGCGGCACTCCCTCAGCACTGACCCTCCGACAGTGCGGTGCTCCCTCAGCTCTGATCCTCCGACAGTACGGCTCTCCCTCAGCACTGACCCTCCGACAGTGCGGCTCTCCCTCAGCACTGACCCTTCGACAGCGCGGCTCTCCCTCAGTACTGACCCTCCGACAGTGCGGCTCTCCCTCAGTACTGACCCTCCGACAGTGCGGCTCTCCCTCAGTACTGACCCTCCGACAGTGCGGCTCTCCCTCAGCACTGACCCTCCGACAGTGCGGCTCTCCCTCAGCACTGACCCTCCGACCGTGCGGCTCTCCCTCATTACTGACCCTCCGACAGGGCGGCTCTCCCTCAGTACTGACCCTCCGACAGTGCGGTTCTCCCTCAGCACTGACCCTCCGACAGTGCGGCACTCCCTCAGTACTGACCCTCACTCAGTGCGGCTCTCCTCAGTACTGACCCTCCGACAGTGCGGCTCTCCATCAGTACGGACCCTTCGACAGTGCGGCGCTCCCTCAGAACTGACCCTCCGACAGTGCGGCACTCCCTCAGCACTGACCCTCCGACAGTGCAGCGCTCCCTCAGTACTGACCCTCCGATAGTACTTCTCTCCCTCAGCACTGACCATCCGACATTGCGGTGCTCCCTCAGCTCTGATCCTCCGACAGTGCGGCTCTCCCTCAGCACTGACCCTCCGACAGTGCGG
Organism: Isurus oxyrinchus; assembly: GCA_026770705.1. NCBI lineage: Eukaryota > Metazoa > Chordata > Chondrichthyes > Lamniformes > Lamnidae > Isurus > Isurus oxyrinchus. The sequence continues at coordinate 24,666 of JANJGN010004699.1, forward strand.
CTCTCCCTCAGCACTGACCCTTCGACAGCGCGGCGCTCCCCTCAGCACTGACCCTCCGACAGTGCGGCTCTCCCTCAGTACTGACCCTCTGACAGTGCGGCTCTCCTTCAGGACTGACCCCTCCGACAGTGCAGCTCTCCCTCAGTACTGACCCTCCGACAGTGCGGCTCTCCTTCAGGACTGACCCTCCGACAGTGCGGCTCTCCCCCAGCACTGACCCTCCAACAGTACGGCTCTCACTCAGCACTGACCCTCTGAAAGTGCGGCTCTCCCTCAGTACTGACCATCCGACAGTGCGGCTCTCCCTCAGTACTGACCCTCCGACAGTACGGCTCTCCCTCAGTACTGACTCTCCGACAGTGCAGCGCTCCCTCAGTACTGACCCTCGACCGTGCGGCTCTCCCTCCGTACTGACCCTCCGACAGTGCAGCTCTCCCTCATACTGACCCTCCGACAGTGCGGCTCTCCCTCATTACAGACGCTCCGACAGTGCGGCTCTCCCTCATTACAGACCCTCCGACAGTGCGGCTCTCCCTCAGCACTGACCCTCCGACAGTGCGGCTCTCCCTCATTACAGACCCTCCGACAGTGCGGCTCTCCCTCATTACAGACCCTCCGACAGTGCGGCTCTCCCTCAGCACTGACCCTCCGACAGTGCGGCTCTCCCTCAGCACTGACCCTCCGAGAGTGCGGCTCTCCCTCAGCACTGAGCCTCTGACAGTGCAGCTCTCGCTCAGTACTGACCCCGAAAGTGCGGCTCTCCCTCAGTACTGACCCTCCGACAGTCGGCTCTCCCTCAGCACTGACCCTCCGACAGTGCGGCTCTCCCTCAGCACTGACCCTCCGACAGTGCGGCTCTCCCTCAGCACTGACTATCCGACAGTGCGGCTCTCCCGCAGCACTGACCCTCCCACAGTGCGGCTCTCCCCTCAGTACTGACCCTCCGACAGTGCGGCTCTCCCTCAGCACTGACCCTCCGACAGTGCGGCTCTCCCTCTGTACTGACCCTCCGACAGTGCGACTCGCCCTCAGTTCTGACCCTCCGACAGTGCGGCGCTCCCTCAGTACTGACCCTCCGACAGTGCAGCGCTCCCTCAGCACCTACCCTCACACAGTGCGGCCCTCCCTCAGGACTGACCCTCCGACAGTGCGGCGCTCCCTCAGCACTGACCCTCCGACAGTGCGGCTCTCCTCAGCACTGACCCCTCCGACAGTGCGGGCTCTCCCTCAGTACTGACCCTCCGACAGTGCAGCGCTCCCTCAGCACTGACCCTCACACAGTGCGGCTCTCCCTCAGTACTGACCCTCCGACAGTGCGGCTCTCCCTCAGTACTGACCCTCCGACAGTGCGGCGCTCCCTCAGCACTGACCCTCATACAGCGGATCTCCGTCAGCACAGACCCTCCCAAAAGTGCGGCGCTCCCTCAGCACTGACCCTATGACAGTGCGGCTCTCCCTCAGCACTGACCCCTTGACAGTGCGGCACTCCCTCAGCACTGACCCTCGTACAGCGGTTCACCGTCAGCACAGACCCTCCGACAGTGCGGCTCTCTCTCAGTACTGACCCTCCAACAATGCGGCTCTCCCTCTGTACTGTCCTCCGACAGTGCGGCTCTCCCTCAGTACTGACCCTCCGACAGTGCGGTTCTCCCTCAGCACTGACCCTCCGACAGTGCGGTTCTCCCTCAGCACTGACCCTCCGAAAGTGCGGCTCTCCATCAGTACCGACCCTTCGAAAGTGCGGCTCTCCCTCAGTACTGACCCTCCGACTGTGCGGCTCTCCCTCAGCACCGACCCTCCGACAGTGCAGCTCTCCCTCAGTACAGAGCCTCCGATAGAGCTGCTCTCCCTCAGCACTGACCCCTCCGACAGTGCGGCGCTCCCTCAGCACTGACCCTCCGACAGTGCTGCTCTCCCTCAGCAGTGACCCTCCAACAGTGCGGCTCTCCCTCAGCACTGACCCTCCGACAGTGCGGCTCTCCCTCACCACTGACCCTCCGACAGTACGGCTCTCCCTCAGTACTGACCCTCCGACAGTGCAGCTCTCCCTCAGTACTGACCCTCCCGACAGTGCGGCTCTCCCTCAGCACTGACCATCGAACAGTGCGGCACTCCCTCAGCACTGACCCTCCGACAGTGCGGCGCTCCCTCAGTACTGACCCCTCCGACAGTGCGGCTCTCCCTCAGCACTGACCCTCCGACAGTGCGGCTCTCCCTCAGTTCTGACCCTCCGACAGTTCGGCTCTCCCTCAGCACTGACCTCCGACAGTGCGGCTCTCCCTCAGCATTGACCATCCGACAGTGCGGGTCTCCCTCAGTACTGACCCTCCGACAGTGCGGCAATCCCTCAGCATTGACCCTCCCACAGTGCCTCTCTCTCTCAGTACTGACCCTCCGACAGTCCGGCGCACCCACAGTACTGACCCTCCAACAGTGCGGCTCTCCCTCAGCACTGACTCTGCGACAATGTAGCTCTCCCTCAGCAGTGACCCTCCGACAGTACGGCTCTCCCTCAGTACTGACCCTCCAACAGTGCGGCGCTCCCTCAGTACTGACCCTCTGACACTGCGGCTCTCCCTCAGCACTGACCCTCCAACAGTGCGGCCTCTCCTCAGTACTGACCCTCCGACAGTGCGGCTCTCCCTCAGTACTGACCCTCCAACAGTGCGGCGCTCCCTCAGTACTGACCCTCTGACACTGCGGCTCTCCCTCAGCACTGACCCTCCAACAGTGCGGCGCTCCCTCAGTACTGACCCTCCGACAGTGCGGCTCTCCCTCAGCACTGACCCTCCGACAGTGCGGCTCTCCCTCAGTACTGACCCTCCGACAGTGCGGCTCTCCGTCAGCACTGACCTCCGACAGTGCGGCTCTCCCTCAGCAGTGACCATCCGACAGTGCGGCTCTCCCTCAGTACTGACCTTCCGAAAATGCGGCTCTCCCTCATCACTGAACTTATGAGACTGCGGGTCTCCCTCAGTACTGACCCTCCGACAGTGCAGCAATCCCCTCAGCATTGACCCTCCCACAGTGCGACTCTCCCTCAGTATTGACCCTCCAACTGTGCGGCGCTCTCTCAGTACTGAACCTCTGACAGTGCCTCTCTCCCTCAGTACTGACCCTCTGACAGTGCGGCTCTCCCTCAGCACTGACCCTCCGACAGTACGGCTCTCCCTCAGTACTGACCCTCCGACAGTGCAGCTCTCCCTCAGTACTGACCCTCCGACAGTTCGGCTCTCCCTCAGCACTGACCTCCGACAGTGCGGCTCTCCCTCAGCATTGACCATCCGACAGTGCGGGTCTCCCTCAGTACTGACTCTCCGACAGTGCGGCAATCCCTCAGCATTGACCCTCCCACAGTGCCTCTCTCTCTCAGTACTGACCCTCCGACAGTCCGGCGCACCCCACAGTACTGACCCTCCAACAGTGCGGCTCTCCCTCAGCACTGACTCTGCGACAATGTAGCTCTCCCTCAGCAGTGACCCTCCGACAGTACGGCTCTCCCTCAGTACTGACCCTCCGACAGTGCGGCTCTCCCTCAGCACTGACCATCCAACAGTGCGGCACTCCCTCAGCACTGACCCTCCGACAGTGCGGCTCTCCCTCAGTACTGACCCTCCAACAGTGCGGCGCTCCCTCAGTACTGACCCTCTGACAGTGCGGCTCTCCCTCAGCACTGACCCTCCAACAGTGCGGCTCTCCCTCAGCACTGACCCTCCAACAGTGCGGCGCTCCCTCAGGTACTGACCCTCCGACAGTGCGGCTCTCCCTCAGCACTGACCCTCCGACAGTGCGGCTCTCCCTCAGTACTGACCCTCCGACAGTGCGGCTCTCCCTCAGCACTGACCTCCGACAGTGCGGCTCTCCCTCAGCAGTGACCATCCGACAGTGCGGCTCTCCCTCAGTACTGACCTTCCGAAAATGCGGCTCTCCCTCAGCACTGAAACTTATGAGACCTGCGGTCTCCCTCAGTACTGACCCTCCGACAGTGCGGCAATCCCTCAGCATTGACCCTGCCACAGTGCGACTCTCCCTCAGTATTGACCCTCTGACAGTGCGGCTCTCCCTCAGTACTGACCCTCCGACAGTGCGGCACTCACTCAGTACTGACCCTCCGACAGTGCGGCTTTCCCTCAGTACTGACCCTCCGACAGTGCGGCACTCCCTCAGTACTGAACCTCTGACAGTGCGGCTCTCCCTCAGTACTGACCCTCCTGACAGTGCGGCTCTCCCTCAGCACTGACCCTCCGACAGTGCGGCTCTCCCTCAGTACTGACCCTCCGACAGTGCGGCTCTCTCTCAGTGCTGACCCTCCGACAGTGCGGCTCTCCCTCAGTACTGACCCTCCGACAGTGCGGCTCTCTCTCAGTGCTGACCCTCCGACAGTCCGGCTCTCCCTCAGTACTGACCCTCCGACAGTGCGGCTCTCCCTCAGTACTGACCAACCGACAGTGCGGCACTCCCTCAGCACTGACCCTCCGACAGTGCGGCACTCCCTCAGCACTGAACATCCGACAGTGCGGCTTTCCCTCAGCACTGACCCTCCGACATTGAGCGCACTGCCTCAGCACTGACCCTCCGAGAGTGCGGCTCTCCCTCACTACTGACCCTCCGATAGTGCGGCTCTCCCTCAGTACAGACCCACCGACAGTGCGGCTCTCCCTCAGCAATGATCCTCTGACAGTGCGGCTCTCCCTCAGTACTGACCCTCCGACAGTGCAGCACTCCCTCAGCACTTACCCTCTGACTGTGCGGCTCTCCCTCAGTACTGACCCTCCGACAGCGCGCCTCTCCTCAGTACTGACCCTCCGACAGTGCGGCTCTCCCTCAGCACTGACCCTCCGACAGCGCGCCTCTCCCTCAGCACTGACCCTCCGACAGTGCGGCTCTCCCTCAGTACTGACCCTCCGACAGTGCGGCTCTCCCTCAGCACTGACCCTCCGACAGTGCAGCTCTCCCTCAGCACTGACCCTCCGACTGTCCGGTTTTCCCTCAGCACTGACCCTCCGACAGTGCGGCTCTCCCTCAACACTGACCCCTCCGACAGTGCGGCTCTCCTCTCAGTACTGATCCTCCGACAGTGCGGCTCTCTCTCAGTACTGATCCTCCGACAGTGCGGCTCTCCCTCAGTACTGATCCTCCGACAGTGCAGTTCTCCCTCAGGACCAACCCTCCGACAGACCGCACTCCCTCAGCACTGACCCTCCGACAGCGCGGCTCTCCCTCAGCACTGTTCCCAGCGAGTGAGATGGGCACCAAGACTTGGCCTCGCAAGCGTCATTTTAAGGTGCAACGGGCACCAGAGGGACTGGTCACGTGCTCTTGCTGTGCAGAGTTTTATTTAATTCCAAACTGGCTTGGCGTTAAAGACCCGAGATTCAGCTGCGAATTCATTTTGACTGTGACTGTTAGATGAATGTCCTTTTGCCCTTAAATATTTCACCGTTTCTGGTTTGCCGTGTGGCACACTGGGATATAACCCCCTTGCCAGAGCCAGACACTGGAGGACCTGTGACCGTGTCTGGTTCTCGGGTGGCGTAGATGGCTCATGAGGGATCTCTTCAAGGGCATAGCCCTTGTCACCACCCGCACCACCCCCCACCCCACGCCCTCACCCCCACACAACAGCCCTCCTAACCAGCCAGGCCAGAGCTCGGAGAACTTCGGACGCCTGGGACTGTCTGAGGGTGTAGGGTGTCCTGGGAGCTGCCTGGGTCCCTCGCGGAGGACTTCTGGAGACTTGTAGAACCTGCGTCCGGTGCACTGTCCAGCACGTTCACGGAGAAGAAGCCTTTCCTCTTGACCGAGTCCTCACCCCTTGGAGCCTCAATGGCTACTTGTGCCCGGTCTATAGCCCCCCACCCCCCCCCCCATACGCTGGAGAATCCAGCAATGGGCACGAGGCCTCTGGCTCCCTCAGGCCTGGAGGGCATCCTCCGTATGGTCAAGGGTAACAGGCCAGGACTCACCTGTCCAAAGCGTCTGATGCAACCGTGGACAGCTGACTGGGAGACCTTACACACTTCCAACGCCCCCCCGCCCCCCACACACACACACACCACACACACAGTCGGAGCTGATCCCAGGGCCGCGTCCTCTGACAGGCGGAGGTGACTGTCTTCCCTGGAGAGAGAGAGAGACGGATCTTCGTTCGGCACAGCGCCCCGGGCGGTGCCGCCTGTAAACCCTGGGCAGCAGGAGAGTGGCGTCTCCTGCGGCCCCCTTGTGCCTTGGACTACCCTGCCGGG
>JANJGN010004700.1:10000-30910 GCA_026770705.1 Isurus oxyrinchus
ATAGAGAGAGAGAGAGAGGCAGAGGGGGGATAGAGAGAGAGGGACAGAGGGGGTTAGAGAGAGAGAGAGATACAGAGGGGGATAGAGAGAGAGAGAGAGGGTCAGAGGGGGGATAGATAGAGAGGGAGGGACAGAGAGGATAGAAAGAGGGGGGATAGATAGAGAGAGAGAGGGACAGAGGGGGATAGAGAGAGAGAGAGGGACAGAGGAGGATAGAGAGAGAGAGAGAGGGACAGAGGAGGATAGAGAGAGAGAGAGAGAGGGACAGATGGGATAGAAAGAGGGGGAATAGATAGCGAGAGAGAGGGACAGAGGGGCAATAGAGATAGAGAGAGAGTGAGATGGGCAATAGAGAGAGAGAGGCGGGGGAGAATAGAGAGAGAGAGTGAGAGGAGATAGATAGAGAGAGAGATAGAGACAGAGGGGGGGATAGAGAGAGGGATAGAGGAGGGGATAAAGTGAGAGAGAGGGGAACAGAGGGGGTAGAGAGAGAGAGAGACAGAGGGGGGATAGAGAGAGAGAGAAAGGGACAGAGGGGGTAGAGAGAGAGGGACAGAGGGGGGATAGAGAGAGAAAGAGGGACAGAGGAGGGATAGAGAGAGAGAGAGAGAGACAGAGGGGGATAGATAGAGACAGAGATAGAGAGGGGATAGATAGAGAGAGAGAGGGACAGAGGGGAGATAGAGAGAGGGATGGAGGGGGAGATAGAGAGAGGGATGGAGGAGGAGATTGAGAGAGAAGGATGGAGGGAAAAATGGAGAGAGGAATGGAGGGGGAAGATAGAGAGAGGGATGGAGGAGGAGGTAGAGAGAGGGTTGGAGGTCTAGGTAGAGAGAGAGGGCTGGAAGGGAAGATAGACAGAGGGATGGAGTGCAAGATAGAGATTGAAGGATGGAGGGGGAGATAGAGAGCGAGGGATGGAGAGGCAGATAGGGAGAAGGATGGAGGGGAGATGGAGGGATAAGGATGGACGGGGAGGTAGAGAGAAATGGATGGAGGGGAGATAGAGAGAGAGGGATGGTGGGGGAGATAGAGAGAGAGGGATGGAGGTGGAGATAGGGAGAGAGGGATGGAGGGGGAGATAGAGAGAGAGGGACGGAGGAGGAGATAGACAGAGAGGGATGGAGGAGGAGATCTGGAGAGGGATGGCAGGGGAGATAGGGAGAGGGATGGAAGAGGAGATAGAGAGAGGGGGATGGAGGGGGAGATAGAGAGAGTGAGATGGTGGGGGAGATAGAGAGAGAGGGATAGAGGGGGAGAGAGAGAGAGGGATGGACGGGGAGATAGAAAGAGAGGGATGGAGGGGAGATAGAGAGAGAGTATGGAGGGGGAGATAGGGAAAGGGACAGAGGTTGAGGTACATAGAGAGGGACGGAGGGGGAGACAGAGACAGAGGGACGGTGGAGGAGATAGAGACAGATGAATGGAGGAGGAGACCTGGAGAGGGATGGTGGGGGAAATAGGGAGCGAGGGATGGAAGAGGAGATAGAGAGAGAGGGATGGAGGGAGAGATAGAGGGAGAGGGATGGAGGGGGAGATAGAGAGAAATGGATGGAGGGGAGATAGAGAGAGAGGGATGGTGGGGGAGATAGAGAGAGAGGGATGGAGGTGGAGATAGGGAGAGAGGGATGGAGGGGGAGATAGAGAGAGAGGGACGGAGGAGGAGATAGACAGAGAGGGATGGAGGAGGAGATCTGGAGAGGGATGGCAGGGGAGATAGGGAGAGGGATGGAAGAGGAGATAGAGAGAGGGGGATGGAGGGGGAGATAGAGAGAGTGAGATGGTGGGGGAGATAGAGAGAGAGGGATAGAGGGGGAGAGAGAGAGAGGGATGGACGGGGAGATAGAAAGAGAGGGATGGAGGGGGAGATAGAGAGAGAGGGATGGAGGAGGAGATTGAGAGAAAGGGATGGATGGGGAGGTAGAGGGAGGAATGGAGGGTGAGATAGAGAGAGAAGGATGGAGGGAAAAATGGAGAGAGTAATGGAGGGGGAAGATAGAGAGAGGGAAGGAGGAGGAGGTAGAGAGAGGGATGGAGGAGGAGGTAGAGAGAGGGATGGAGGTCTAGGTAGAGAGAGAGGGCTGGAGGGGAAGATAGAGAGAGGGATGGAGGAGGAGGTAGATAGAGAGGGATGGTGGGGGAGATAGAGAGCGAGGGATGGAGGGGAGATAGAGAGAGAGGGATGGAGAGGGAGATAGAGAGAAGGATGGAGGGGAGATGGAGGGATAAGAATGGAGGGGAGATAGAGAGAAATGGATGGACGGGGAGAGAGAGTGAGGGATGGATGGAGAGATAGAGAGAGAGGAATGGAGGGTGATGGATAGAGAGGGATGGACGGGGAGATAGAGAGAGTGATGGAGAGTGTGATAGAGAGAGAGCAATGGAGGAGGAGATAGAGAGAGGGATGGGTGGGGAGATAGAGAGAGGGATGGAGGGGGAGATAGAGAGAGAGTTATGGAGGGGGAGATAGAGAGAGAGGGATAGAGGGGGAGAGAGAGAGAGGGATGGAGGGGGCGATAGAAAGAGAAGGATGGAGGGGGAGATAGAGAGGGATGGAGGGGGTGATAGAGAGAGAGGGATGGACGGGGAGATAGAGAGAGAGGGATGGAGGGGGAGATAGAGAGAGAGGGATGGAGAGGGAGATAGAGAGAAGGATGGAGGGGGAGTTGGAGAGATAAGGATGGAGGGGGAGATAGAGAGAAATGGATGGATGGGGAGAGAGTGAGGGATGGATGGAGAGATAGAGAGAGATGAATGGAGGGTGATGGATAGAGTGGGATGTACGGGGAGACAGAGAGATTGATGGAGGGGGTGATAGAGAGAGACCGATTGAGGAGGAGATAGAGAGAGGGATGGATGGGGAGATAGAGAGAGAGGGATGGAGGGGGTGATAGAGAGAGAGGGATGGAGGGGGTGATAGAGAGAGGGATGGTGGGGAAGATAGAGAGAGAGGGATGGAGGGTGGATAGTGAGAGGGATGGAGGGGGAGATAGAGAGAGAGGGATGGAGGGGGAGATAGAGAGAGAGGGATGGAGGAGGAGATTGAGAGAAAGGGACGGAGGGGGAGATAGAGGGAGGAATGGAGGGTGAGATAGAGAGAGAAGGATGGAGGGAAAAATGGAGAGAGGAATGGAGGGGGAAGATAGGGAGAGGGATGGAGGAGGAGGTAGAGAGAGGGATGGAGGAGGAGGTAGAGAGAGAGGGATGGAGGAGGAGGTAGAGAGAGGGTTGGAGGTGAAGATAGACAGAGGGATGGAGTGCGAGATAGAGAGTGAAGGATGGAGGGGGAGATAGAGAGCGAGGGATGGAGGGGAGATAGAGAGAGGGATGGATGGGCAGATAGAGAGAGAGGGATGGAGGGGGTGATAGAGAGTGAAGGATGGAGAGGGAGATAGAGAGAAGGATGGAGGGGAGATGGAGGGATAAGGATGGAGGGGGAGATAGAGAGCGAGGGATGGAGGGGAGATAGAGAGAGAGGGATGGAGAGGGAGATAGAGAGAAGGATGGAGGGGAGATGGAGGGATAAGGATGGAGGGGGAGATAGAGAGCGAGGGATGGAGGGGAGATAGAGAGAGAGGGATGGAGGGGGAGATAGAGAGAGAGGGATGGAGGGGGAGATAGTGAGAGAGGGATGGAGGGGGAGATAGAGAGAGAGGGATGGAGGGGGAGATAGAGAGAGGGATGGAGGGGGAGATAGAGAACGAGGGATGGACGGGGAGATAGAGAACGAGGGATGGACGGGGAGATAGAGAGAGAGGGATGGAGGGGGAGATAGAGAGATAGGAAGGAAGAGGAGCATGAATGAGAGAGGGATGGAGTGGTAGATAGAGAGAGGGATGTAGGGGGAGATAGAGAGAGAGGGATGTAGGGGGAGATAGAGAGAGGGATGTAGGGGGAGATAGAGAGAGGGATGGTGTGGGAGATTGAAACAGAAGGATGGAGGGGGAGTAAGAGAGTGAGGGATGGAGTGGGCGATAGAGGGAGGGATGTAGGGGGAGATAGGGAGAGAGGGATGCAGGGGGAGATTGAGAAGGATGGAGGGGGAGATAGATTGAGAAGGATGGAGGGGGTGATAGAGAGAGAGAGAGATGGAGGGAGAGATAGAGAGAGAGGGTTGGAGGGGGAGATAGAGAGAGGGCTGGGAGGAGATAGAGAGGTAGGGATGGAGGAGGAGTTAGAGAGCGTGTGATGGAGGGGGAGTTAGAGTGAAAGGGATGAATGGTGAGATAGAGAGAGAGGGATGGAGGGGGAGATAGAGAGTGAGGGATGGAGGGGGAGATAGAGAGAGAGGGATGGAGTGGTAGATAGAGAGAGGGATGTAGGGGGAGATAGAGAGAGAGGGATGTAGGGGGAGATAGAGAGAGGGATGGTGTGGGAGATTGAAACAGAAGGATGGAGGGGGAGTAAGAGAGTGAGGGATGGAGTGGGCGATAGAGGGAGGGATGTAGGGGGAGATAGGGGGAGAGGGATGCAGGGGGAGATTGAGAAGGATGGAGGGGGAGATAGATTGAGAAGGATGGAGGGGGTGATAGAGAGAGAGAGAGATGGAGGGAGAGATAGAGAGAGAGGGTTGGAGGGGGAGATAGAGAGAGGGCTGGGAGGAGATAGAGAGGTAGGGATGGAGGGGGAGTTAGAGAGAGTGTGATGGAGGGGGAGTTAGAGTGAAAGGGATGAATGGTGAGATAGAGAGAGAGGGATGGAGGGGGAGATAGAGAGTGAGGGATGGAGGGGGAGATAGAGAGAGAGGGATGGAGTGGTAGATAGAGAGAGGGATGTAGGGGGAGATAGAGAGAGAGGGATGTAGGGGGAGATAGAGAGAGGGATGGTGTGGGAGATTGAAACAGAAGGATGGAGGGGGAGTAAGAGAGTGAGGGATGGAGTGGGCGATAGAGGGAGGGATGTAGGGGGAGATAGGGGGAGAGGGATGCAGGGGGAGATTGAGAAGGATGGAGGGGGAGATAGATTGAGAAGGATGGAGGGGGGTGATAGAGAGAGAGAGAGATGGAGGGAGAGATAGAGAGAGAGGGTTGGAGGGGGAGATAGAGAGAGGGCTGGGAGGAGATAGAGAGGTAGGGATGGAGGGGGAGATAGATAGAGTGTGATGGAGGGGGAGTTAGAGTGAAAGGGATGAATGGTGAGATAGAGAGAGAGGAATTGGGTGGAGATAGAGAGAAAGAGATGGAGGGGGAGATAGAGAGTGAGTTATGGAGGGGGAGATAGAGAGGGATAGAGCGGGAGATAGAGTGGGATGGAGGGGGAGATAGAGAGGGATGGAAAGGGCAGATAGAGAGGGATGGAGGGGGAGATAGAGAGGGATGGAGGGAGAGATAGAGAGAGAGGGATGGAGGGGGAGATAGAGAGAGAGGGATGGAGGGGGAGATAGAGAACGAGGGATGGACGGGGAGATAGAGAACGAGGGATGGACGGGGAGATAGAGAGAGAGGGATGGAGGGGGAGATAGAGAGATAGGAAGGAAGAGGAGCATGAATGAGAGAGGGATGGAGTGGTAGATAGAGAGAGGGATGTAGGGGGAGATAGAGAGAGAGGGATGGAGGGGGAGATAGAGAGAGGGATGTAGGGGGAGATAGAGAGAGAGGGATGGTGTGGGAGATTGAAACAGAAGGATGGAGGGGGAGTAAGAGAGTGAGGGATGGAGTGGGCGATAGAGGGAGGGATGTAGGGGGAGATAGGGAGAGAGGGATGCAGGGGGAGATTGAGAAGGATGGAGGGGGAGATAGATTGAGAAGGATGGAGGGGGTGATAGAGAGAGAGAGAGAGATGGAGGGAGAGATAGAGAGAGAGGGTTGGAGGGGGAGATAGAGAGAGGGCTGGGAGGAGATAGAGAGGTAGGGATGGAGGGGGAGTTAGAGAGCGTGTGATGGAGGGGGAGTTAGAGTGAAAGGGATGAATGGTGAGATAGAGAGAGAGGGATGGAGGGGGAGATAGAGAGAGGGCTGGGAGGAGATAGAGAGGTAGGGATGGAGGGGGAGTTAGAGAGCGTGTGATGGAGGGGGAGTTAGAGTGAAAGGGATGAATGGTGAGATAGAGAGAGAGGGATGGAGGGGGAGATAGAGAGTGAGGGATGGAGGGGGAGATAGAGAGAGAGGGATGGAGTGGTAGAAAGAGAGAGGGATGTAGGGGGAGATAGAGAGAGAGGGATGTAGGGGGAGATAGAGAGAGGGATGGTGTGGGAGATTGAAACAGAAGGATGGAGGGGGAGTAAGAGAGTGAGGGATGGAGTGGGCGATAGAGGGAGGGATGTAGGGGGAGATAGGGGGAGAGGGATGCAGGGGGAGATTGAGAAGGATGGAGGGGGAGATAGATTGAGAAGGATGGAGGGGGTGATAGAGAGAGAGAGAGATGGAGGGAGAGATAGAGAGAGAGGGTTGGAGGGGGAGATAGAGAGAGGGCTGGGAGGAGATAGAGAGGTAGGGATGGAGGGGGAGTTAGAGAGAGTGTGATGGAGGGGGAGTTAGAGTGAAAGGGATGAATGGTGAGATAGAGAGAGAGGGATGGAGGGGGAGATAGAGAGTGAGGGATGGAGGGGGAGATAGAGAGAGAGGGATGGAGTGGTAGATAGAGAGAGGGATGTAGGGGGAGATAGAGAGAGAGGGATGTAGGGGGAGATAGAGAGAGGGATGGTGTGGGAGATTGAAACAGAAGGATGGAGGGGGAGTAAGAGAGTGAGGGATGGAGTGGGCGATAGAGGGAGGGATGTAGGGGGAGATAGGGAGAGAGGGATGCAGGGGGAGATTGAGAAGGATGGAGGGGGAGATAGATTGAGAAGGATGGAGGGGGGTGATAGAGAGAGAGAGAGATGGAGGGAGAGATAGAGAGAGAGGGTTGGAGGGGGAGATAGAGAGAGGGCTGGGAGGAGATAGAGAGGTAGGGATGGAGGGGGAGATAGATAGAGTGTGATGGAGGGGGAGTTAGAGTGAAAGGGATGAATGGTGAGATAGAGAGAGAGGAATTGGGTGGAGATAGAGAGAAAGAGATGGAGGGGGAGATAGAGAGTGAGTTATGGAGGGGGAGATAGAGAGGGATAGAGCGGGAGATAGAGTGGGATGGAGGGGGAGATAGAGAGGGATGGAAAGGGCAGATAGAGAGGGATGGAGGGGGAGATAGAGAGGGATGGAGGGAGAGATAGAGAGGGATGGAGGGGGAGATAGAGAGTGAGTTATGGAGGGGGAGATAGAGAGGGATAGAACAGGAGATAGAGTGGGATGGAGGGGGAGATAGAGAGGGATAGAGCGGGAAATAGAGTGGGATGGAGGGGGAGATAGAGAGAGAGGGATGGAGGGGAGATAGAGAGAGAGGGATGGAGAGGGAGATAGAGAGAAGGATGGAGGGGAGATGGAGGGATAAGGATGGAGGGGGAGATAGAGAGCGAGGGATGGAGGGGAGATAGAGAGAGAGGGATGGAGGGGGAGATAGAGAGAGAGGGATGGAGGGGGAGATAGTGAGAGAGGGATGGAGGGGGGAGATAGAGAGAGAGGGATGGAGGGGGAGATAGAGAGAGGGATGGAGGGGGAGATAGAGAACGAGGGATGGACGGGGAGATAGAGAACGAGGGATGGACGGGGAGATAGAGAGAGAGGGATGGAGGGGGAGATAGAGAGATAGGAAGGAAGAGGAGCATGAATGAGAGAGGGATGGAGTGGTAGATAGAGAGAGGGATGTAGGGGGAGATAGAGAGAGAGGGATGTAGGGGGAGATAGAGAGAGGGATGTAGGGGGAGATAGAGAGAGAGGGATGGAGGGAGAGATAGAGAGAGGGATGGTGTGGGAGATTGAAACAGAAGGATGGAGGGGGAGTAAGAGAGTGAGGGATGGAGTGGGCGATAGAGGGAGGGATGTAGGGGGAGATAGGGGGAGAGGGATGCAGGGGGAGATTGAGAAGGATGGAGGGGGAGATAGATTGAGAAGGATGGAGGGGGTGATAGAGAGAGAGAGAGATGGAGGGAGAGATAGAGAGAGAGGGTTGGAGGGGGAGATAGAGAGAGGGCTGGGAGGAGATAGAGAGGTAGGGATGGAGGGGGAGTTAGAGAGAGTGTGATGGAGGGGGAGTTAGAGTGAAAGGGATGAATGGTGAGATAGAGAGAGAGGGATGGAGGGGGAGATAGAGAGTGAGGGATGGAGGGGGAGATAGAGAGAGAGGGATGGAGTGGTAGATAGAGAGAGGGATGTAGGGGGAGATAGAGAGAGAGGGATGTAGGGGGAGATAGAGAGAGGGATGGTGTGGGAGATTGAAACAGAAGGATGGAGGGGGAGTAAGAGAGTGAGGGATGGAGTGGGCGATAGAGGGAGGGATGTAGGGGGAGATAGGGGGAGAGGGATGCAGGGGGAGATTGAGAAGGATGGAGGGGGAGATAGATTGAGAAGGATGGAGGGGGTGATAGAGAGAGAGAGAGATGGAGGGAGAGATAGAGAGAGAGGGTTGGAGGGGGAGATAGAGAGAGGGCTGGGAGGAGATAGAGAGGTAGGGATGGAGGGGGAGATAGATAGAGTGTGATGGAGGGGGAGTTAGAGTGAAAGGGATGAATGGTGAGATAGAGAGAGAGGAATTGGGTGGAGATAGAGAGAAAGAGATGGAGGGGGAGATAGAGAGTGAGTTATGGAGGGGGAGATAGAGAGGGATAGAGCGGGAGATAGAGTGGGATGGAGGGGGAGATAGAGAGGGATGGAAAGGGCAGATAGAGAGGGATGGAGGGGGAGATAGAGAGGGATGGAGGGAGAGATAGAGAGAGAGGGATGGAGGGGGAGATAGAGAGAGAGGGATGGAGGGGGAGATAGAGAACGAGGGATGGACGGGGAGATAGAGAACGAGGGATGGACGGGGAGATAGAGAGAGAGGGATGGAGGGGGAGATAGAGAGATAGGAAGGAAGAGGAGCATGAATGAGAGAGGGATGGAGTGGTAGATAGAGAGAGGGATGTAGGGGGAGATAGAGAGAGAGGGATGGAGGGGGAGATAGAGAGAGGGATGTAGGGGGAGATAGAGAGAGAGGGATGGTGTGGGAGATTGAAACAGAAGGATGGAGGGGGAGTAAGAGAGTGAGGGATGGAGTGGGCGATAGAGGGAGGGATGTAGGGGGAGATAGGGAGAGAGGGATGCAGGGGGAGATTGAGAAGGATGGAGGGGGAGATAGATTGAGAAGGATGGAGGGGGTGATAGAGAGAGAGAGAGAGATGGAGGGAGAGATAGAGAGAGAGGGTTGGAGGGGGAGATAGAGAGAGGGCTGGGAGGAGATAGAGAGGTAGGGATGGAGGGGGAGTTAGAGAGCGTGTGATGGAGGGGGAGTTAGAGTGAAAGGGATGAATGGTGAGATAGAGAGAGAGGGATGGAGGGGGAGATAGAGAGTGAGGGATGGAGGGGGAGATAGAGAGAGAGGGATGGAGTGGTAGAAAGAGAGAGGGATGTAGGGGGAGATAGAGAGAGAGGGATGTAGGGGGAGATAGAGAGAGGGATGGTGTGGGAGATTGAAACAGAAGGATGGAGGGGGAGTAAGAGAGTGAGGGATGGAGTGGGCGATAGAGGGAGGGATGTAGGGGGAGATAGGGGGAGAGGGATGCAGGGGGAGATTGAGAAGGATGGAGGGGGAGATAGATTGAGAAGGATGGAGGGGGTGATAGAGAGAGAGAGAGATGGAGGGAGAGATAGAGAGAGAGGGTTGGAGGGGGAGATAGAGAGAGGGCTGGGAGGAGATAGAGAGGTAGGGATGGAGGGGGAGTTAGAGTGAAAGGGATGAATGGTGAGATAGAGAGAGAGGGATGGAGGGGGAGATAGAGAGTGAGGGATGGAGGGGGAGATAGAGAGAGAGGGATGGAGTGGTAGATAGAGAGAGGGATGTAGGGGGAGATAGAGAGAGAGGGATGTAGGGGGAGATAGAGAGAGGGATGGTGTGGGAGATTGAAACAGAAGGATGGAGGGGGAGTAAGAGAGTGAGGGATGGAGTGGGCGATAGAGGGAGGGATGTAGGGGGAGATAGGGGGAGAGGGATGCAGGGGGAGATTGAGAAGGATGCAGGGGGAGATTGAGAAGGATGGAGGGGGTGATAGAGAGAGAGAGAGATGGAGGGAGAGATAGAGAGAGAGGGTTGGAGGGGGAGATAGAGAGAGGGCTGGGAGGAGATAGAGAGGTAGGGATGGAGGGGGAGATAGATAGAGTGTGATGGAGGGGGAGTTAGAGTGAAAGGGATGAATGGTGAGATAGAGAGAGAGGAATTGGGTGGAGATAGAGAGAAAGAGATGGAGGGGGAGATAGAGAGTGAGTTATGGAGGGGGAGATAGAGAGGGATAGAGCGGGAGATAGAGTGGGATGGAGGGGGAGATAGAGAGGGATGGAAAGGGCAGATAGAGAGGGATGGAGGGGGAGATAGAGAGGGATGGAGGGAGAGATAGAGAGGGATGGAGGGGGAGATAGAGAGTGAGTTATGGAGGGGGAGATAGAGAGGGATAGAACAGGAGATAGAGTGGGATGGAGGGGGAGATAGAGAGGGATAGAGCGGGAAATAGAGTGGGATGGAGGGGGAGATAGAGAGGGATGGAGGGGAGATAGAGAGAGAGGGATGGATATGGAGATAGAGAGAGGGATGGAGGGGGAGATAGAGAGAGAGGGATGGATATGGAGATAGAGAGTGAGCGATTGCGGAGAGATTGAGAGAGAGGGTTGGAGGGGGTGATAGAGAGAGAGGGATGGAGGGGGAGATTGAGAGGGATGGAGGGGGAGATAGAGAGTGAGTTATGGAGGGGGAGATAGAGAGTAAGAGATGGAGGGGGAGATAGAGAGTGAGTTATGGAGGGGGAGATAGAGAGGGATAGAGCGGGAGATAGAGTGGGATGGAGGGGGAGATAGAGAGAGAGGGATGGAGGGGGAGATAGAGAGAGAGGGATGGAGGGGGAGATTGAGAGGGATGGAGGGGGAGATAGAGAGTGAGTTATGGAGGGGGAGATAGAGAGAAAGAGATGGAGGGGGAGATAGAGAGTGAGTTATGGAGGGGGAGATAGAGAGGGATAGAGCGGGAGATAGAGTGGGATGGAGGGGGAGATAGAGTGCGATGGAGGGGGAGATAGAAAAGGATGGAGGGGCAGATAGAGAGGGATGGAGGGGGAGATAGAGAGAGAGGGATGGATATGGAGATAGAGAGTGAGGGATTGCGGAGAGATTGAGGGAGAGGGTTGGATGGGGTGATAGAGAGAGAGGGAAGGAGGGGGAGATAGAGAGAGAGGGAAGGAGGGGGAGATAGAGAGAGAGGGAAGGAGGGGAGATAGAGAGAGAGGGATGGAGGGGGAGATAGAGGGAGAGGGAAGGAGGGGAGATAGAGAGAAGGATGGAGGGGGAGTTAGAGTGAAAGGGATGAATGGTGAGATAGAGAGAGAGGGATGGAGGGGGAGATAGAGAGTGAGGGATGGAGGGGGAGATAGAGAGAGAGGGATGGAGTGGTAGATAGAGAGAGGGATGTAGGGGGAGATAGAGAGAGAGGGATGTAGGGGGAGATAGAGAGAGGGATGGTGTGGGAGATTGAAACAGAAGGATGGAGGGGGAGTAAGAGAGTGAGGGATGGAGTGGGCGATAGAGGGAGGGATGTAGGGGGAGATAGGGGGGAGAGGGATGCAGGGGGAGATTGAGAAGGATGGAGGGGGAGATAGATTGAGAAGGATGGAGGGGGTGATAGAGAGAGAGAGAGATGGAGGGAGAGATAGAGAGAGAGGGTTGGAGGGGGAGATAGAGAGAGGGCTGGGAGGAGATAGAGAGGTAGGGATGGAGGGGGAGATAGATAGAGTGTGATGGAGGGGGAGTTAGAGTGAAAGGGATGAATGGTGAGATAGAGAGAGAGGAATTGGGTGGAGATAGAGAGAAAGAGATGGAGGGGAAGATAGAGAGTGAGTTATGGAGGGGGAGATAGAGAGGGATAGAGCGGGAGATAGAGTGGGATGGAGGGGGAGATAGAGAGGGATGGAAAGGGCAGATAGAGAGGGATGGAGGGGGAGATAGAGAGGGATGGAGGGAGAGATAGAGAGGGATGGAGGGGGAGATAGAGAGTGAGTTATGGAGGGGGAGATAGAGAGGGATAGAACAGGAGATAGAGTGGGATGGAGGGGGAGATAGAGAGGGATAGAGCGGGAAATAGAGTGGGATGGAGGGGGAGATAGAGAGCGAGGGATGGAGGGGAGATAGAGAGAGAGGGATGGAGAGGGAGATAGAGAGAAGGATGGAGGGGAGATGGAGGGATAAGGATGGAGGGGGAGATAGAGAGCGAGGGATGGAGGGGAGATAGAGAGAGAGGGATGGAGGGGGAGATAGAGAGAGAGGGATGGAGGGGGAGATAGTGAGAGAGGGATGGAGGGGGAGATAGAGAGAGAGGGATGGAGGGGGAGATAGAGAGGGATGGAGGGGGAGATAGAGAACGAGGGATGGACGGGGAGATAGAGAACGAGGGATGGACGGGGAGATAGAGAGAGAGGGATGGAGGGGGAGATAGAGAGATAGGAAGGAAGAGGAGCATGAATGAGAGAGGGATGGAGTGGTAGATAGAGAGAGGGATGTAGGGGGAGATAGAGAGAGAGGGATGTAGGGGGAGATAGAGAGAGGGATGTAGGGGGAGATAGAGAGAGAGGGATGGAGGGGGAGATAGAGAGAGGGATGGAGTGGTAGATAGAGAGAGGGACGGAGGAGGAGATAGAGAGAGAGGGATGTAGGGGGAGATAGAGAGAGGGATGGTGTGGGAGATTGAAACAGAAGGATGGAGGGGGAGTAAGAGAGTGAGGGATGGAGTGGGTGATAGAGGGAGGGATGTAGGGGGAGATAGGGGGAGAGGGATGCAGGGGGAGATTGAGAAGGATGGAGGGGGAGATAGATTGAGAAGGATGGAGGGGGTGATAGAGAGAGAGAGAGAGATGGAGGGAGAGATAGAGAGAGAGGGTTGGAGGGGGGAGATAGAGAGAGGGCTGGGAGGAGATAGAGAGGTAGGGATGGAGGAGGAGTTAGAGAGAGTGTGATGGAGGGGGAGTTAGAGTGAAAGGGATGAATGGTGAGATAGAGAGAGGGATGGAGGGGGAGATAGAGAGTGAGGGATGGAGGGGGAGATAGAGAGAGAGGGATGGAGTGGTAGATAGAGAGAGGGATGTAGGGGGAGATAGAGAGAGAGGGATGTAGGGGGAGATAGAGAGAGAGGGACGGAGGAGGAGATAGAGAGAGAGGGATGTAGGGGGAGATAGAGAGAGGGATGGTGTGGGAGATTTGAAACAGAAGGATGGAGGGGGAGTAAGAGAGTGAGGGATGGAGTGGGCGATAGAGGGAGGGATGTAGGGGGAGATAGGGGGAGAGGGATGCAGGGGAGATTGAGAAGGATGGAGGGGGTGATAGAGAGAGAGAGAGATGGAGGGAGAGATAGAGAGAGAGGGTTGGAGGGGGAGATAGAGAGAGGGCTGGGAGGAGATAGAGAGGTAGGGATGGAGGGGGAGATAGATAGAGTGTGATGGAGGGGGAGTTAGAGTGAAAGGGATGAATGGTGAGATAGAGAGAGAGGAATTGGGTGGAGATAGAGAGAAAGAGATGGAGGGGGAGATAGAGAGTGAGTTATGGAGGGGGAGATAGAGAGGGATAGAGCGGGAGATAGAGTGGGATGGAGGGGGAGATAGAGAGGGATGGAAAGGGCAGATAGAGAGGGATGGAGGGGGAGATAGAGAGGGATGGAGGGAGAGATAGAGAGAGAGGGATGGAGGGGGAGATAGAGAGAGAGGGATGGAGGGGGAGATAGAGAACGAGGGATGGACGGGGAGATAGAGAACGAGGGATGGACGGGGAGATAGAGAGAGAGGGATGGAGGGGGAGATAGAGAGATAGGAAGGAAGAGGAGCATGAATGAGAGAGGGATGGAGTGGTAGATAGAGAGAGGGATGTAGGGGGAGATAGAGAGAGAGGGATGGAGGGGGAGATAGAGAGAGGGATGTAGGGGGAGATAGAGAGAGAGGGATGGTGTGGGAGATTGAAACAGAAGGATGGAGGGGGAGTAAGAGAGTGAGGGATGGAGTGGGCGATAGAGGGAGGGATGTAGGGGAGATAGGGAGAGAGGGATGCAGGGGGAGATTGAGAAGGATGGAGGGGGAGATAGATTGAGAAGGATGGAGGGGGTGATAGAGAGAGAGAGAGAGATGGAGGGAGAGATAGAGAGAGAGGGTTGGAGGGGGAGATAGAGAGAGGGCTGGGAGGAGATAGAGAGGTAGGGATGGAGGGGGAGTTAGAGAGCGTGTGATGGAGGGGGAGTTAGAGTGAAAGGGATGAATGGTGAGATAGAGAGAGAGGGATGGAGGGGGAGATAGAGAGTGAGGGATGGAGGGGGAGATAGAGAGAGAGGGATGGAAGTGGTAGAAAGAGAGAGGGATGTAGGGGGAGATAGAGAGAGAGGGATGTAGGGGGAGATAGAGAGAGGGATGGTGTGGGAGATTGAAACAGAAGGATGGAGGGGGAGTAAGAGAGTGAGGGATGGAGTGGGCGATAGAGGGAGGGATGTAGGGGGAGATAGGGGGAGAGGGATGCAGGGGGGAGATTGAGAAGGATGGAGGGGGAGATAGATTGAGAAGGATGGAGGGGGTGATAGAGAGAGAGAGAGATGGAGGGAGAGATAGAGAGAGAGGGTTGGAGGGGGAGATAGAGAGAGGGCTGGGAGGAGATAGAGAGGTAGGGATGGAGGGGGAGTTAGAGAGAGTGTGATGGAGGGGGAGTTAGAGTGAAAGGGATGAATGGTGAGATAGAGAGAGAGGGATGGAGGGGGAGATAGAGAGTGAGGGATGGAGGGGGAGATAGAGAGAGAGGGATGGAGTGGTAGATAGAGAGAGGGATGTAGGGGGAGATAGAGAGAGAGGGATGTAGGGGGAGATAGAGAGAGGGATGGTGTGGGAGATTGAAACAGAAGGATGGAGGGGGAGTAAGAGAGTGAGGGATGGAGTGGGCGATAGAGGGAGGGATGTAGGGGGAGATAGGGAGAGAGGGATGCAGGGGGAGATTGAGAAGGATGGAGGGGGAGATAGATTGAGAAGGATGGAGGGGGTGATAGAGAGAGAGAGAGATGGAGGGAGAGATAGAGAGAGAGGGTTGGAGGGGGAGATAGAGAGAGGGCTGGGAGGAGATAGAGAGGTAGGGATGGAGGGGGAGATAGATAGAGTGTGATGGAGGGGGAGTTAGAGTGAAAGGGATGAATGGTGAGATAGAGAGAGAGGAATTGGGTGGAGATAGAGAGAAAGAGATGGAGGGGGAGATAGAGAGTGAGTTATGGAGGGGGAGATAGAGAGGGATAGAGCGGGAGATAGAGTGGGATGGAGGGGGAGATAGAGAGGGATGGAAAGGGCAGATAGAGAGGGATGGAGGGGGAGATAGAGAGGGATGGAGGGAGAGATAGAGAGGGATGGAGGGGGAGATAGAGAGTGAGTTATGGAGGGGGAGATAGAGAGGGATAGAACAGGAGATAGAGTGGGATGGAGGGGGAGATAGAGAGGGATAGAGCGGGAAATAGAGTGGGATGGAGGGGGAGATAGAGAGAGAGGGATGGAGGGGAGATAGAGAGAGAGGGATGGAGAGGAGATAGAGAGAAGGATGGAGGGGAGATGGAGGGATAAGGATGGAGGGGGAGATAGAGAGCGAGGGATGGAGGGGAGATAGAGAGAGAGGGATGGAGGGGGAGATAGAGAGAGAGGGATGGAGGGGGAGATAGTGAGAGAGGGATGGAGGGGGAGATAGAGAGAGAGGGATGGAGGGGGAGATAGAGAGAGGGATGGAGGGGGAGATAGAGAACGAGGGATGGACGGGGAGATAGAGAACGAGGGATGGACGGGGAGATAGAGAGAGAGGGATGGAGGGGGAGATAGAGAGATAGGAAGGAAGAGGAGCATGAATGAGAGAGGGATGGAGTGGTAGATAGAGAGAGGGATGTAGGGGGAGATAGAGAGAGAGGGATGTAGGGGGAGATAGAGAGAGGGATGTAGGGGGAGATAGAGAGAGTGGGATGGAGGGAGAGATAGAGAGAGGATGGTGTGGGAGATTGAAACAGAAGGATGGAGGGGGAGTAAGAGAGTGAGGGATGGAGTGGGCGATAGAGGGAGGGATGTAGGGGGAGATAGGGGGAGAGGGATGCAGGGGGAGATTGAGAAGGATGGAGGGGGAGATAGATTGAGAAGGATGGAGGGGGTGATAGAGAGAGAGAGAGATGGAGGGAGAGATAGAGAGAGAGGGTTGGAGGGGGGAGATAGAGAGAGGGCTGGGAGGAGATAGAGAGGTAGGGATGGAGGGGGAGTTAGAGAGAGTGTGATGGAGGGGGAGTTAGAGTGAAAGGGATGAATGGTGAGATAGAGAGAGAGGGATGGAGGGGGAGATAGAGAGTGAGGGATGGAGGGGGAGATAGAGAGAGAGGGATGGAGTGGTAGATAGAGAGAGGGATGTAGGGGGAGATAGAGAGAGAGGGATGTAGGGGGAGATAGAGAGAGGGATGGTGTGGGAGATTGAAACAGAAGGATGGAGGGGGAGTAAGAGAGTGAGGGATGGAGTGGGCGATAGAGGGAGGGATGTAGGGGGAGATAGGGGGAGAGGGATGCAGGGGGAGATTGAGAAGGATGGAGGGGGAGATAGATTGAGAAGGATGGAGGGGGTGATAGAGAGAGAGAGAGATGGAGGGAGAGATAGAGAGAGAGGGTTGGAGGGGGAGATAGAGAGAGGGCTGGGAGGAGATAGAGAGGTAGGGATGGAGGGGGAGATAGATAGAGTGTGATGGAGGGGGAGTTAGAGTGAAAGGGATGAATGGTGAGATAGAGAGAGAGGAATTGGGTGGAGATAGAGAGAAAGAGATGGAGGGGGAGATAGAGAGTGAGTTATGGAGGGGGAGATAGAGAGGGATAGAGCGGGAGATAGAGTGGGATGGAGGGGGAGATAGAGAGGGATGGAAAGGGCAGATAGAGAGGGATGGCGGGGAAGATAGAGAGGGATGGAGGGAGAGATAGAGAGAGAGGGATGGAGGGGGAGATAGAGAGAGAGGGATGGAGGGGGAGATAGAGAGGGATGGAGGGAGAGATAGAGAGAGAGGGATGGAGGGGGAGATAGAGAGAGAGGGATGGAGGGGGAGATAGAGAACGAGGGATGGACGGGGAGATAGAGAACGAGGGATGGACGGGGAGATAGAGAGAGAGGGATGGAGGGGAGATAGAGAGATAGGAAGGAAGAGGAGCATGAATGAGAGAGGGGATGGAGTGGTAGATAGAGAGAGGGATGTAGGGGGAGATAGAGAGAGAGGGATGGAGGGGGAGATAGAGAGAGGGATGTAGGGGGAGATAGAGAGAGAGGGATGGTGTGGGAGATTGAAACAGAAGGATGGAGGGGGAGTAAGAGAGTGAGGGATGGAGTGGGCGATAGAGGGAGGGATGTAGGGGGAGATAGGGAGAGAGGGATGGAGGGGGAGATAGAGAGAGGGATGTAGGGGGAGATAGAGGGAGAGGGATGGAGGGGGAGATAGAGAGAGGGATGTAGGGGGAGATAGAGAGAGAGGGATGGTGTGGGAGATTGAAACAGAAGGATGGAGGGGGAGTAAGAGAGTGAGGGATGGAGTGGGCGATAGAGGGAGGGATGTAGGGGGAGATAGGGAGAGAGGGATGGAGGGGGAGATAGAGAGAGGGATGGTGTGGGAGATTGAAACAGAAGGATGGAGGGGGAGTAAGAGAGTGAGGGATGGAGTGGGCGATAGAGGGAGGGATGTAGGGGGAGATAGGGAGAGAGGGATGCAGGGGTAGATTGAGAAGGATGGAGGGGGAGATAGATTGAGAAGGATGGAGGGGGTGATAGAGAGAGAGAGAGAGATGGAGGGAGAGATAGAGAGAGAGGGTTGGAGGGGGAGATAGAGAGAGGGCTGGGAGGAGATAGAGAGGTGGGGATGGAGGGGGAGTTAGAGAGCGTGTGATGGAGGGGAGGTTAGAGTGAAAGGGATGAATGGTGAGATAGAGAGAGAGGGATGGAGGGGGAGATAGAGAGTGAGGGATGGAGGGGGAGATAGAGAGAGAGGGATGGAGTGGTAGAAAGAGAGAGGGATGTAGGGGGAGATAGAGAGAGAGGGATGTAGGGGGAGATAGAGAGAGGGATGTGTGGGAGATTGAAACAGAAGGATGGAGGGGGAGTAAGAGAGTGAGGGATGGAGTGGGCGATAGAGGGAGGGATGTAGGGGGGAGATAGGGGGAGAGGGATGCAGGGGGAGATTGAGAAGGATGGAGGGGGAGATAGATTGAGAAGGATGGAGGGGGTGATAGAGAGAGAGAGAGATGGAGGGAGAGATAGAGAGAGAGGGTTGGAGGGGGAGATAGAGAGAGGGCTGGGAGGAGATAGAGAGGTAGGGATGGAGGGGGAGTTAGAGTGAAAGGGATGAATGGTGAGATAGAGAGAGAGGGATGGAGGGGAGATAGAGAGTGAGGGATGGAGGGGAGATAGAGAGAGAGGGATGGAGTGGTAGATAGAGAGAGGGATGTAGGGGAGATAGAGAGAGAGGATGTAGGGGGAGATAGAGAGAGGGATGGTGTGGGAGATTGAAACAGAAGGATGGAGGGGGAGTAAGAGAGTGAGGGATGGAGTGGGCGATAGAGGGAGGGATGTAGGGGCGAGATAGGGGGAGAGGGATGCAGGGGGAGATTGAGAAGGATGCAGGGGGAGATTGAGAAGGATGGAGGGGGTGATAGAGAGAGAGAGAGATGGAGGGAGAGATAGAGAGAGAGGGTTGGAGGGGGAGATAGAGAGAGGGCTGGGAGGAGATAGAGAGGTAGGGATGGAGGGGGAGATAGATAGAGTGTGATGGAGGGGGAGTTAGAGTGAAAGGGATGAATGGTGAGATAGAGAGAGAGGAATTGGGTGGAGATAGAGAGAAAGAGATGGAGGGGAGATAGAGAGTGAGTTATGGAGGGGGAGATAGAGAGGGATAGAGCGGGAGATAGAGTGGGATGGAGGGGGAGATAGAGAGGATGGAAAGGGCAGATAGAGAGGGATGGAGGGGGAGATAGAGAGGGATGGAGGGAGAGATAGAGAGGGATGGAGGGGGAGATAGAGAGTGAGTTATGGAGGGGGAGATAGAGAGGGATAGAAACAGGAGATAGAGTGGGATGGAGGGGGAGATAGAGAGGGATAGAGCGGGAAATAGAGTGGGATGGAGGGGGAGATAGAGAGGGATGGAGGGGAGATAGAGAGAGAGGGATGGATATGGAGATAGAGAGAGGGATGGAGGGGGAGATAGAGAGAGAGGGATGGATATGGAGATAGAGAGTGAGCGATTGCGGAGAGATTGAGAGAGAGGGTTGGAGGGGGTGATAGAGAGAGAGGGATGGAGGGGGAGATTGAGAGGGATGGAGGGGGGAGATAGAGAGTGAGTTATGGAGGGGGAGATAGAGAGTAAGAGATGGAGGGGGAGATAGAGAGTGAGTTATGGAGGGGGAGATAGAGAGGGATAGAGCGGGAGATAGAGTGGGATGGAGGGGGAGATAGAGAGAGAGGGATGGAGGGGGAGATAGAGAGAGAGGGATGGAGGGGGAGATTGAGAGGGATGGAGGGGGAGATAGAGAGTGAGTTATGGAGGGGGAGATAGAGAGAAAGAGATGGAGGGGGAGATAGAGAGTGAGTTATGGAGGGGGAGATAGAGAGGGATAGAGCGGGAGATAGAGTGGGATGGAGGGGGAGATAGAGTGCGATGGAGGGGGAGATAGAAAAGGATGGAGGGGCAGATAGAGAGGGATGGAGGGGGAGATAGAGAGAGAGGGATGGATATGGAGATAGAGAGTGAGGGATTGCGGAGAGATTGAGGGAGAGGGTTGGATGGGGTGATAGAGAGAGAGGGAAGGAGGGGGAGATAGAGAGAGAGGGAAGGAGGGGGAGATAGAGAGAGAGGGAAGGAGGGGAGATAGAGAGAGAGGGATGGAGGGGGAGATAGAGGGAGAGGGAAGGAGGGGAGATAGAGAGAAGGATGGAGGGGGAGTTAGAGTGAAAGGGATGAATGGTGAGATAGAGAGAGAGGGATGGAGGGGGAGATAGAGAGTGAGGGATGGAGGGGGAGATAGAGAGAGAGGGATGGAGTGGTAGATAGAGAGAGGGATGTAGGGGGAGATAGAGAGAGAGGGATGTAGGGGGAGATAGAGAGAGGGATGGTGTGGGAGATTGAAACAGAAGGATGGAGGGGGAGTAAGAGAGTGAGGGATGGAGTGGGCGATAGAGGGAGGGATGTAGGGGGAGATAGGGGGAGAGGGATGCAGGGGGAGATTGAGAAGGATGGAGGGGGAGATAGATTGAGAAGGATGGAGGGGGTGATAGAGAGAGAGAGAGATGGAGGGAGAGATAGAGAGAGAGGGTTGGAGGGGGAGATAGAGAGAGGGCTGGGAGGAGATAGAGAGGTAGGGATGGAGGGGGAGATAGATAGAGTGTGATGGAGGGGGAGTTAGAGTGAAAGGGATGAATGGTGAGATAGAGAGAGAGGAATTGGGTGGAGATAGAGAGAAAGAGATGGAGGGGAAGATAGAGAGTGAGTTATGGAGGGGGAGATAGAGAGGGATAGAGCGGGAGATAGAGTGGGATGGAGGGGAGATAGAGAGGGATGGAAAGGGCAGATAGAGAGGGATGGAGGGGGAGATAGAGAGGGATGGAGGGAGAGATAGAGAGGGATGGAGGGGGAGATAGAGAGTGAGTTATGGAGGGGGAGATAGAGAGGGATAGAACAGGAGATAGAGTGGGATGGAGGGGGAGATAGAGAGGGATAGAGCGGGAAATAGAGTGGGATGGAGGGGGAGATAGAGAGCGAGGGATGGAGGGGAGATAGAGAGAGAGGGATGGAGAGGGAGATAGAGAGAAGGATGGAGGGGAGATGGAGGGATAAGGATGGAGGGGGAGATAGAGAGCGAGGGATGGA
>JANJGN010004701.1:10000-15000 GCA_026770705.1 Isurus oxyrinchus
GGTGAAACTTTCAGATTATTTTTGTTCAAAGGAAGCAACAGGTTGGCGCTCGCACGGAAGGAAGCCTGCAGCCGGCGTGCGTCGCCTGCGTTCAACAGGGTTCTGGGCACGCACTTTGGCAACCCAAGGGGACTAATGAACAGACTTTGTGTTTTATTCATCATGAAGGACACCGCCAGGTGACACTTAAGAGAATATTTCTGTTTAGGATATATATACATATATACATCTGTTCATGTCGCCACAAAATTATTGAAACCAGGGTTACCACCGGCCTGGGCCCCGGACGATTTTTCAGACCGACAACATAGCTCGGAAAGCCCGCATAAATTGCACTTACATCGTCATTTTGGACTTCCGAGAGGTCATTGGAAGGTGTTCTATTTGAAATAGTTGACCTTCCTCAAAGTCGCACTTTTTTAGGCATTTTTAAAGTGTGACCGTTGCCTTAAAATGTTCTGAAAATCGTGTCCCCGAAATTCTCCGGGTACCCCGCCAATCCCCCCGGCCAACAATTGCACCCGAGAGGTGGGGCGGTAGCCCTACCGTCCAGGAGGCCTCAAAAGCCCGCAAAGCGCCATTTTGCCGTTTCCTCTTCGGGAGAACCGAAGGGAAATCATTAATGAGCTGGACGAGTACCATGCCAAAAATTGCAACCGACCCAGCCGTCGGGCCGATTCGCTACTCTCAGGGGGAATACCCCCACTGCGAGCCGGGCAAGAGCCTCGGATTCGACGCCATACGCTTCCGTCTGAGCACGGATTTTCTTCTCCCGGGCCCAGGAGACACTTTCCACGGCCGGCGAATGCAATCTGGGGTGCATTTTATTTATTAGTTACTGATTTCTCTTCCAAACTTGCCTCTGCCACAGACTTAAGTCCAAATGGTTAATGATTTCTCCGCCACACTTGCCTCGCTGCCAGAGACTAAGTCCAAACGGTTAATGATTTCTCCGCCACACTTGCCTCGCTGCCAGAGACTAAGTCCAAATGGTTAATGATTTCTGCACCACACTTGCCTCTCTGCCAGAGACGAAGTCCAAACGGTTAATGATTTCTCCGCCACACTTGCCTCGCTGCCAGAGACTAAGTCCAAATGGTTAATGATTTCTGCACCACACTTGCCTCGCTGCCAGAGACGAAGTCCAAACGGTTAATGATTTCTCCGCCACACTTGCCTCGCTGCCAGAAACTAAGTCCAAATGGTTAATGATTTCTCCACTGCACTTGCCTCTGTGCCAGAGACGAAGTCCAAATGGTTAATGATTTCTGCACCACACTTGCCTCTCTGCCAGAGACGAAGTCCAAACGGTTAATGATTTCTGCGCCACACTTGCCTCGCTGCCAGAGACTAAGTCCAAATGGTTAATGATTTCTGCACCACACTTGCCTCGCTGCCAGAGACTAAGTCCAAATGGTTAATGATTTCTGCACCACACTTGCCTCTCTGCCAGAGACTAAGTCCAAACGGTTAATGATTTCTCCGCCACACTTGCCTCGCTGCCAGAGACTAAGTCCAAACGGTTAATGATTTCTGCACCACACTTGCCTCTCTGCCAGAGACGAAGTCCAAACGGTTAATGATTTCTCCGCCACACTTGCCTCGCTGCCAGAGACTAAGTCCAAATGGTTAATGATTTCTCCACTGCACTTGCCTCTGTGCCAGAGACGAAGTCCAAATGGTTAATGATTTCTGCACCACACTTGCCTCTCTGCCAGAGACGAAGTCCAAACGGTTAATGATTTCTGCGCCACACTTGCCTCGCTGCCAGAGACTAAGTCCAAATGGTTAATGATTTCTCCGCCACACTTGCCTCGCTGCCAGAGACTAAGTCCAAATGGTTAATGATTTCTGCACCACACTTGCCTCGCTGCCAGAGACTAAGTCCAAATGGTTAATGATTTCTGCACCACACTTGCCTCTCTGCCAGAGACGAAGTCCAAATGGTTAATGATTTCTCAGGGCCACTGTCCCATTGGTTAGCCATTTCTCCAGAGGCTTACCGAGGCCAACCTGCGATATCTCGCGGACCCGGAGGCCCCGTTGCACGTCCTGCACATTCAGTCCGAGGTGCATTGGTTACCCATTTCTCCAGAAGCTTACCGAAGGCACACCGTCACACCTCGCGGGCCCCGAGGCCACTTTCCCCGGTGCGCAAATTCAATCCGAGGTGCATTGCCCTTAGCCGCCTTCTCCGGCCGGCTTCGGGTGCGTTTCCGGGGCTCCGACCGGGGCAAATCCGGTCCCCGGGGCCAGTGGGAGCCGTCCCCGGGCACGCCCGGGCTTCCGGTCGCCGCTTTCCGTGACCGACCGAAAGACGGTAAAAAATGCCGAAAATGGACAAAAATGGCCGACGGCGGGGCCTCCTGGTCGGTTAGGCGGCAGCCTGGATCGGTCCCTGCGGACCTGGAGGCTCGAGACGGCACTCGGAGCTGTCGACCGATTCTCGACTTGCCACCTCCTACCATTCTGCAGATACCCCGCCAACCCCCCCAGCCAGCAAATGCAGCCGAGATGTCGGTCGGTAGTCCAGCCGCCGAGGAGGCCTCGAAAGCCCGCGACACCTCCTTTCGCCGTTTCCCCATCGGGAGAACCGAGGGGAAATCATTATCTAGCTCCGGCAGCCCCCCTCCAACAATTGCAACCCGCCCCGTGGCCGGGCCGATTCGCCCCGCCTAGCGGGAATGCCTCCACCGGGGGCCCGGCAGAAGCTTCGGATCCGACCTCATGGACTTCCGTCTTGGCACGGATTTCCCTCACACGGGCCCAGGGGCCACTTCCCCCCGGCCTTCGGACGCAGCCGGAGGTGCATCGGGCCGAAGCCGCCTTCCCGGCCGGCTTCCGGAGGTTTCCGGGGCAAACTCCGGTCCTCCCGGCGAGGGGGAGCCTTCCCCGTGCACGCCCGGGTGTCAGGCCGCCGCTTTTCTTGACCGGCCGAAAGAGGCGAAAAATGCCGAAAATGACCAAAAATGGCCGACGGCGGGGCCTCCCGGTCGGTTTGGCGGCAGCCTGGGTCGGTCCCTGCAGACCTGGAGGCTCGAGAAGGCACTTGGCGAAGTCGACCCATTCTCGATTTGCCACCTCCTCCTATTCTGCAGATAGCCCGCCAACCTCCACAGCCAGCAAATGCAACCGTCATTCAGGCCGACGACCCTCCGGTAGTCATGCCGAGGAAGAGGCACCGAAGCCCCGCCAGGCCTTCCGGATTGCACCCGCTCCCCGACCGGTTCTTTTTCAAAAAAGGGCCCAGGAGCCCGGATTATTTTAGGACGCGCTCGGGACCGCCCTGAGGGACACCGAACACCCAACCTTTCCCCGGGTCGACCCTCCCCGCCTCGGCCACCGGGGGGGGGGTCGAACCGGATCACCGGTTAATGATTTCCCCCTGCTCGGACTCGGCTGTTTCTCAACCGCGCTTGCCCGGCTCGGCCCCCAGCCCCGGCCCCTCACGTGGGGGCCCTGAATACGCCCCCCGGCAGCCATCTTGGCCCGCCGGCCCGGTATTTTAGGCCGTTTCGACCCTTCCCTGCCCGCTGGCTGACTGGTTCACCATGTCCCCATTCTGCGCTTAGACTTTTCAGCTGCTCGGGATGCCGGCTGATGACGGCTCCCGTACGACCGGGCGGGCGGCTCCAACTACCGGCCGGCTGCCCGGCCTGCTAACCCGTTAAGCATTTCCCCGTCCTGCACACATTCCCTGGACCTGCTGGTGTGTTCTGCAGCTAACTGCACCCCTACGACCGGGCGGGAGGCTATGATTACTGGTCGGCTGCCCTGCCAGGTAACCGCTTAACCGATTCCCCGTTTGGTACTGAGTCCCTGGACCTGCTGGTGTGTTCTGCAGTTAACTGCACACCTATGACCGGGCGGGAGGCTATAAATACCGGCCGGCAGCCCAGCCTGCTAACCGGCTGCCCGTGTCCCCATTCGGTACTTAGTCCGTGGACCTGCTGGTGTGTTCTGCAGCTAACTGCACCCCTATGACCGGGCGGGAGGCTGTAAATACCGGCCGGCAGCCCAGCCTGCTAACCGGCTGCCCGTGTCCCCATTCCGTACTGAGTCCCTGGACCTGCTGGTGTGTTCTGCAGCTAACTGCACCCCTATGACCGGGCGGGAGGCTGTAATTACCGGCCGGCAGCCCTGCCTGCTGACCGGCTGCCCGTGTCCTCATTCTGTACTTAGTCCTTGGACATGCTGGTGTGTTCTGCAGCTAACTGCACCCCTATGGCCGGGCGGGAGGCTGTAAATACCGGCCGGCAGCCCAGCCTGCTAACCGGCTGCCCATGTCCCCATTCCGTGCTGAGTCCCTGGACCTGCTGGTGTGTTCTGCAGCTAACTGCACCCCTATGACCGGGCGGGAGGCTGTAAATACCGGCCGGCAGCCCAGCCTGCTAACCGGCTGCCCATGTCCCCATTCCGTGCTGAGTCCCTGGACCTGCTGGTGTGTTCTGCAGCTAACTGAACCCCGATGACCGGGCGGGAGGCTGTAATTACCGGCCGGCAGCCCTGCCTGCTAACCGACTGCCCGTGTCCCCATTCGGTACTTAGTCCGTGGACCTGCTGGTGTGTTCTGCAGCTAACTGCACCCCTATGACCGGGCGGGAGGCTGTAATTACCGGCCGGCAGCCCTGCCTGCTAACCAGCTGCCCGTGTCCCCATTCTGTCCTTAGTCCTTGGACCTGCTGGTGTGTTCTGCAGCTAACTGCACCCCTATGACCGGGCGGGAGGCTGTAATTACCGGCCGGCAGCCCTGCCTGCTAACTGGCTGCCCGTGTCCCCATTCTGTCCTTAGTCCTTGGACCTGCTGGTGTGTTCTGCAGCTAACTGCACCCCTATGGCAGGCCGGCATCCCTGCCTGCTGACCGGCTGCCCGTGTCCTCATTCTGTACTTAGTCCTTGGACCTGCTGGTGTGTTCTGCAGCTAACTGCACCCCTATGACCGGGCGGGAGGCTGTAATTACCGGCCGGCAGCCCTGCCTGCTGACCGGCTGCCCGTGTCC
>JANJGN010004701.1:27500-30907 GCA_026770705.1 Isurus oxyrinchus
CAGAATTGCTGTTCTTTTCAAAGTGCACCGCCGGGTGACACTTTGTCTTTTTTACATCATTAAGTCACACCAGCCACCAGGTGAAACTTTCAGATTATTTTTGTTCAAAGGAAGCAACAGGTTGGCGCTCGCACGGAAGGAAGCCTGCAGCCGGCGTGCGTCGCCTGCGTTCAACAGGGTTCTGGGCACGCACTTTGGCAACCCAAGGGGACTAATGAACAGACTTTGTGTTTTATTCATCATGAAGGACACCGCCAGGTGACACTTAAGAGAATATTTCTGTTTAGGATATATATACATATATACATCTGTTCATGTCGCCACAAAATTATTGAAACCAGGGTTACCACCGGCCTGGGCCCCGGACGATTTTTCAGACCGACAACATAGCTCGGAAAGCCCGCATAAATTGCACTTACATCGTCATTTTGGACTTCCGAGAGGTCATTGGAAGGTGTTCTATTTGAAATAGTTGACCTTCCTCAAAGTCGCACTTTTTTAGGCATTTTTAAAGTGTGACCGTTGCCTTAAAATGTTCTGAAAATCGTGTCCCCGAAATTCTCCGGGTACCCCGCCAATCCCCCCGGCCAACAATTGCACCCGAGAGGTGGGGCGGTAGCCCTACCGTCCAGGAGGCCTCAAAAGCCCGCAAAGCGCCATTTTGCCGTTTCCTCTTCGGGAGAACCGAAGGGAAATCATTAATGAGCTGGACGAGTACCATGCCAAAAATTGCAACCGACCCAGCCGTCGGGCCGATTCGCTACTCTCAGGGGGAATACCCCCACTGCGAGCCGGGCAAGAGCCTCGGATTCGACGCCATATACGCTTCCGTCTGAGCACGGATTTTCTTCTCCCGGGCCCAGGAGACACTTTCCACGGCCGGCGAATGCAATCTGGGGTGCATTTTATTTATTAGTTACTGATTTCTCTTCCAAACTTGCCTCTGCCACAGACTTAAGTCCAAATGGTTAATGATTTCTCCGCCACACTTGCCTCGCTGCCAGAGACTAAGTCCAAACGGTTAATGATTTCTCCGCCACACTTGCCTCGCTGCCAGAGACTAAGTCCAAATGGTTAATGATTTCTGCACCACACTTGCCTCTCTGCCAGAGACGAAGTCCAAACGGTTAATGATTTCTCCGCCACACTTGCCTCGCTGCCAGAGACTAAGTCCAAATGGTTAATGATTTCTGCACCACACTTGCCTCGCTGCCAGAGACGAAGTCCAAACGGTTAATGATTTCTCCGCCACACTTGCCTCGCTGCCAGAAACTAAGTCCAAATGGTTAATGATTTCTCCACTGCACTTGCCTCTGTGCCAGAGACGAAGTCCAAATGGTTAATGATTTCTGCACCACACTTGCCTCTCTGCCAGAGACGAAGTCCAAACGGTTAATGATTTCTGCGCCACACTTGCCTCGCTGCCAGAGACTAAGTCCAAATGGTTAATGATTTCTGCACCACACTTGCCTCGCTGCCAGAGACTAAGTCCAAATGGTTAATGATTTCTGCACCACACTTGCCTCTCTGCCAGAGACTAAGTCCAAACGGTTAATGATTTCTCCGCCACACTTGCCTCGCTGCCAGAGACTAAGTCCAAACGGTTAATGATTTCTGCACCACACTTGCCTCTCTGCCAGAGACGAAGTCCAAACGGTTAATGATTTCTCCGCCACACTTGCCTCGCTGCCAGAGACTAAGTCCAAATGGTTAATGATTTCTCCACTGCACTTGCCTCTGTGCCAGAGACGAAGTCCAAATGGTTAATGATTTCTGCACCACACTTGCCTCTCTGCCAGAGACGAAGTCCAAACGGTTAATGATTTCTGCGCCACACTTGCCTCGCTGCCAGAGACTAAGTCCAAATGGTTAATGATTTCTCCGCCACACTTGCCTCGCTGCCAGAGACTAAGTCCAAATGGTTAATGATTTCTGCACCACACTTGCCTCGCTGCCAGAGACTAAGTCCAAATGGTTAATGATTTCTGCACCACACTTGCCTCTCTGCCAGAGACGAAGTCCAAATGGTTAATGATTTCTCAGGGCCACTGTCCCATTGGTTAGCCATTTCTCCAGAGGCTTACCGAGGCCAACCTGCGATATCTCGCGGACCCGGAGGCCCCGTTGCACGTCCTGCACATTCAGTCCGAGGTGCATTGGTTACCCATTTCTCCAGAAGCTTACCGAAGGCACACCGTCACACCTCGCGGGCCCCGAGGCCACTTTCCCCGGTGCGCAAATTCAATCCGAGGTGCATTGCCCTTAGCCGCCTTCTCCGGCCGGCTTCGGGTGCGTTTCCGGGGCTCCGACCGGGGCAAATCCGGTCCCCGGGGCCAGTGGGAGCCGTCCCCGGGCACGCCCGGGCTTCCGGTCGCCGCTTTCCGTGACCGACCGAAAGACGGTAAAAAATGCCGAAAATGGACAAAAATGGCCGACGGCGGGGCCTCCTGGTCGGTTAGGCGGCAGCCTGGATCGGTCCCTGCGGACCTGGAGGCTCGAGACGGCACTCGGAGCTGTCGACCGATTCTCGACTTGCCACCTCCTACCATTCTGCAGATACCCCGCCAACCCCCCCAGCCAGCAAATGCAGCCGAGATGTCGGTCGGTAGTCCAGCCGCCGAGGAGGCCTCGAAAGCCCGCGACACCTCCTTTCGCCGTTTCCCCATCGGGAGAACCGAGGGGAAATCATTATCTAGCTCCGGCAGCCCCCCTCCAACAATTGCAACCCGCCCCGTGGCCGGGCCGATTCGCCCCGCCTAGCGGGAATGCCTCCACCGGGGGCCCGGCAGAAGCTTCGGATCCGACCTCATGGACTTCCGTCTTGGCACGGATTTCCCTCACACGGGCCCAGGGGCCACTTCCCCCGGCCTTCGGACGCAGCCGGAGGTGCATCGGGCCGAAGCCGCCTTCCCGGCCGGCTTCCGGAGGTTTCCGGGGCAAACTCCGGTCCTCCCGGCGAGGGGGAGCCTTCCCCGTGCACGCCCGGGTGTCAGGCCGCCGCTTTTCTTGACCGGCCGAAAGAGGCGAAAAATGCCGAAAATGACCAAAAATGGCCGACGGCGGGGCCTCCCGGTCGGTTTGGCGGCAGCCTGGGTCGGTCCCTGCAGACCTGGAGGCTCGAGAAGGCACTTGGCGAAGTCGACCCATTCTCGATTTGCCACCTCCTCCTATTCTGCAGATAGCCCGCCAACCTCCACAGCCAGCAAATGCAACCGTCATTCAGGCCGACGACCCTCCGGTAGTCATGCCGAGGAAGAGGCACCGAAGCCCCGCCAGGCCTTCCGGATTGCACCCGCTCCCCGACCGGTTCTTTTTCAAAAAAGGGCCCAGGAGCCCGGATTATTTTAGGACGCGCTCGGGACCGCCCTGAGGGACACCGAACACCCAACCTTTCCCCGGGTCGACCC